>APFE030837295.1:0-12991 GCA_000404065.3 Pinus taeda
GTCTAAGGGGTCATAACATAACCAGAGCCGACATAACAATAATAATGTAAGGGCACAATAATAATAATAGTGGGCTTCGATGGGGCACAATAGTAACAATATGGGCACTACATGGGTACATCAATATAATAAGTGGTTTGTACTAATAACAATAAGGGGTGACACTAGTAGTATAGGGGCCTAACAAGACCTTTAAGAGTTTCTGGTGACAACCATCTCAATGAAGAGAAAGCACATCTCCTAAGTGTTTTCTTCAATAATGAGTATAGTAGACACTAATGGACTAAGGCTTTCCTCAGAGCTCAAAAAGGTCCTAGGGCTAAGAAACATATCAAGGATCAATTTTATGGTGTTCATCTTCCTTTTATCCAAGGGACCACTGACAAGATTGTGAAGATCATAAGGAAGAATAAGGTGGATTCAATCTTTAGACCTTTAAACACCTTTCAGAGCTCCCTTATATCTCTAAAAGACCCAGTGGACCCCAAGAATATGAAGGGTGTTTACGTTATCCCATGCTCTTGTGGGGCTCCCTACATTGGTGAGACTGGTCACTCAATTAATGAAAGGATTCGTGAACATGCCGCTGACATCAAGCATGGTAGGACCCGCTTCTCTGCTTTGGAAAAGCATGCAGATAAATCTAATCATCACATCTGCATTGAGAAGGCCTAAGTCGTTGCTAGGGTTAGTCATTTCCATCATCATAAATTGAGGGAGGCCCTAGAAATCGAAAAAAGGCCCAATAATTTGAATAGAGAAGATGGTTGGATTATTAGTAGAAGTTGGGTTCATGTCGTGTCCTCCTAGTCTTTTAGGTTTCCTTTTGGGTTTATTTTGTTTGTTTGTTTATCTGTTTAGGTATTGGTGTCATTTTTATAGTATTTGTTGTTGGTTTATTCTTCATTTTTATAGTTTTTAACTTTCGAATGTTTGTAGTTTGACTTTGATTTTTTTCTTGTTAGTTATCTTTTTCTATTATTTCCCTCTAATAGAATTTTTAATAATATATTTTATTTTAATAAATTAATTTAAACATTATTTTGCAAAAACTAGTCATTTGATATAGTCGTTCTTAATAATATTCGTTTTTAATAAATTAATATCATAATTTAAATATTATTTATTTGATTTATTTATTTATTTATTCTTGTTATATTTCTCAATTATTTCCCATTAATAGAATTTTTAATAGTATTTGATTTTAATAAATTATTTTAAATATTATTTTTCAAAAACTAGCCATTTCATTTAGCCATTACTTAATAATATTTTGTTAATATCATAATTTAAATATTATTTTAAAAAATAGTTGTTATTTGAAATTATGGTCTCTACATTGCTTTCTATTTAAGCCGTTTCAATGGTCTGCATGTTCGTCTGGTCTTGATGATGAACCACACTTATTAGTTCGAAATGCGTCGACCAAAAAAAATTATGTTATGTAATTTCTACCGAATGACTTTTCGTAATTCATTATTGATCACAGAAGCCTAAATTTAGAAAAAACAAAACAAAAACAAAAACATACAAACAAAAACAAACAAACAAACAAAATCAAAAACAAAACAAAAACAAACAAATAAAACAAAAAACAAAAACAAAAACAAACAAAACAAAAACAAACAAAAACACATGGACAATGATGCAAACCAAAAAAAAATTATGTTATGTGATTTCTACCGAAAGACTTTTAGTAATTCATTATGGATCACAGAAGCCTAAATTTAGGAAAAAACAAACAAACAAACAAACAAACAATCAAACAAAAACAAACAAACAAACAAACAAAAAACAAAAAAACAAAAAAAAATCAAAAAATCAAAACACAAAAAACATAAAAACAAAAACAAACAAATAAACATGGACAACAACACAAAAACATATAATTGTGACACAAACAACAACGAAAACAAAGACAGTTGTGACACGTCATCGGCGGAAACGAATACATTATGCCACCACCGAAAATAAAACCAAACACTACAAAAACATAGTTGTTGCAGAGTATGACAAACAACTACAAATGAATAAGGATTGTTGCTACAAATAAACACACTAAACTGGAAATAAGCACATACTTTGTTGTAATTTAAAATAAAAAGTTGTTTCCAATAAAACACATAAAAATTATCCTCTCAACCTCAACTTAAGACCATTTATGCACAACAAAATAAATGAAAATTGCAGAAATTGAACATGCGATATCAATGAACAACAAACTAAAACTAGCACATTACATTTCACAAATTGTTGTACATGAAAAACATGTTGTTTCAACACAAAATTGTAAAACAAACTAACCCAAGAGTTTTTGCAATGCACAGAAAACTACTGCAAATAAGAACATGGCACTAGAATCTAGATTCTTCTCATTAAATCTAAATAGACATTTATCTTAGAATATGCATCCCTCCCTACCATGGTGGTAGAAAGGTTGCACAACCTCCCCAAAGCCTCCTCACACGCAACCCACAAAATGTTATCTCCCATTCCAACTTGAGATACCTCTCCTCAAATATAATTACACATATGTTTCAACCAAAACCCCTAACCCTAAAGCTAGGAGGGATTATCCTAAAATTTTAACAAAAATGTATTTAGCTAACTTTCCGTCAATAAAAAATGCACATGTCATGGCATTTATGTTTCATATCAGTTCAGATTTTCCTTTTGCGTTTACATTTGACGTCATTTCACATGTACGTTTTACATTTACATTAAATTTCCATAATTAACCCAACTTCAAACTTGGGCTCCAATACTTCCCTTCAAGCCCCCTTCCCTCTCCCCCCCTCCATCTTTCATTTGTCCCTTGCAATTGCTATTCATTTTGATCTTGATTTTTTTAGCACTTTAGATCTCTTATTCTTATATATTTTCCTCATGTATGTTTGTGTGTGTGTGTATTATTCATATTGATTCTTAAGCTCCTCCCATCTTCATTTCAATTAAATTTTTCACCTCTCCATCTTTCACACCTCACTATCCTTACTTTTGTTCCCCCTTCATTATGTTCTTTAATCCTTTATAATTTTATTATTTTTCTTTTTATTAATTGATTTGGACTATATCATTATATTATTTGTCATCCATGTTGATGCTTTTAGAGTAGAAAAAGTGGAGAAATTAGCTCATAGACCATTTTTACCAGCGGTACCCAGTTTAGTAAATTAGGGTATGAAACCTTCCATGAGCATTTTGAGGCATCAAACAACGTTTTTAAGTAGTAAAATTGTGTTGTTTTATTGCATCATCCTTTTTTTCATATTATAGATACATAGACCTTTCTAACAACACAAGAATTGCCTCAATGAGAGTCTGTACGCAAAATTTATGCCACTCAGAAGTCAACCTTCTTATATTCACCACCATAATTCAAGAAGATGTTATGTCATCCCCCATTATTCATGGAAAATGGGATAGACATGTGATTATAATGAAGAAGACTCTAGAAGAGTACACATTTTAACTCCATTTAAGAGTTGAGGTAGTCAAACCTAACCATTAGTAGGTTATCGAGTTGTGTTATAATCAGGTCAGTGGAAGGAAAATAGGTTTCATTATTTTGAGTGCATTTGTTCCATAAATGAGCAAAGATAGCCGATAGGGATAGGGAATAGAACATGCAAAGAGGATTTATGCATTGTAGTAGCCAATGGGCCATAGACCATATTCCCTTGTACTCGCATCCATATTTATATCGGAGAAAGAGAACTTCACAACCTCATCTTCCAGTTGGGTTTTCTCCCAAAAGGGTTTCCCGGGTCATATCATGTGTCAAATCATGGATTTTGAGCTTTTATTTTGCAATCTCTATATTCTACATAACTTTAATTTGCATGCGTACGCAATTAATAGTGATCTATGAATCCATAAATCTAAATACAAGTAAAACCCTAATAGTGTGGATTTCATATTTATAAGTATGTTTTATCAGATGTATTGTGACAAATATCCAGTGGAATATCCACGGTAGTTTACAAATCATATTAGTATCACAACTAGGTTTCTTTGGGTATATTGTGTAGATTTGCAAGGGATATAGACCAGCTAGTCCAAAAGTCATAAAATCGTAATCATGGTCGACAAATCTATGAATGACCTTCGTGATCCTATAGAGGAGAGGTTTTCATGGTTAGAAGCACAAGTTGCAGATATAGGCCATAATATGAATCTCCTCATGTTAGCCCTAAGAAATAAGCTTGAGATGTTTGGAGAATATGGGGACTCTAATATAGAAGATAAATAAAAGGGGAGATCAAGAGTTTGAGAAAAAATAGAGAAACAACCAAAGAAAGGACCCAAAAAAGGTCAGTCCAATTCGAGTGTCCTAAATCATTCACAATCCCTATTTAAAATGGAAGTGAAGGTCAATATCAAGCCATACCAAGGTGAGATAAAAAAGAAAATTGAAGCTAAATAAATTGGTGTAGCAATTAGAAGTGTATTTTAATGTCTATCATATGGAGGAAGAATAGAATATTTCATTTGTGTAGCTAAAATTTGAGGGACATGCCCTAACTTGTTGGTAAATCGACATGGAGACCTCAAGGTCGGAGGGAGATCCTCTAGTGACTAAGTAGTATGACTTCAAAACTCTCATAAATTCATAGTTTTACCCTATTGGGTATGTATAGGACCACTTGATCTGGTGGCACTACTTCAGGTAGAAGTAGAGGAAGAGTGTATAGGAGTAGACCAGAGAGTTTAGAAGGATCGCCATAATGTTGGGTATCTCCCCAAAGAACCTAGATGCATTCCTCAAGTATATGGTCGGTTTACAGAACCATCTATGAAAGCAAGTGATTCTTTTCAAGCCCATTTTGGTGGACGAGGCTTGTGTACACGAATAGTACCTAAAGAACATAGGCTTGAAGAAATGGAAATCAAGTGGATCCAAGCAAAAGGAGCAACAAGACGCTTATAAGGATGAGGAGAAGAAGTGGAGGGGGGTGGAGATAATAAGACGACATCCACAACACACCAGTGTAAAGATCCCAACAACCACTACAACCAATAAAACATTCATAGCCATACAAAGGAGAAGTGTTGGAAGTTTCATCCACAGTTTAACCCAAAGAACAAAAAGAAAGACGATAAGAAGAAGAATATCATGGTCATTGATTCGAGTAACCAAAGCTTGAATGTGGATGAGAAGATCATTTATATGCCAGTGTTGAAGGAGGTGAATCTGAGTAGCCTTCAACAATATGAAGAGAAAGAAATGAACAAACTCTTCCTCATAAAGATACAAGTCAAGAAGACAAAGATTGATGTTATGTTTGACATAATATCATAGGCGAATCCCATTGCAACAAAGTAGGTAAAAAAAATGGGATAGAAATTTTGTGATCATTTGAGCCCATATCCATTGGGATGTTTAAATAAGGATGCAGAGTAGAAGGTAGAAAAACAATGCAAAATTCGATTTTCCATAAATGTTAATTTTCTTGATGAAGTAGAACTAAATGTAATTTCCCTTTATGTATGTGGAGTCATGTTTAGAATTCCCTACATGTACATGTGAGATGAAATATTCATGTGGAGAGCCAACCAATTGATCCATAAATTTTCATGGATACTCCACTGGATAGTTTGCCACAACATATCTGAAAAAATTATATTTAAAATCTAAAATTCTACACTATTACAGTTTTATTTATTTTTATATCTATGGATTTGTAGATTAATATTAATAGTGTGTGCATGTGAATTAAAATTATGCAAAAAATAGAGAACAATGAAATAAAATCTCACGAACACATTTGACACAAGATATGACCTAGGAAACCCTTTAAGGAAAAAATCTTAACTAGAAGGTGAGGTTGTTCTGCTCGCTTTCTTTTCATAGAGAATGGTTGTGAGTGAAAATAAGTATGGTCTATGGCCTGTGAGATACTAAAATGAACAAATCCTCTCTCTTTGCTCTATCCTCTATCCCTCTCAGCTAATTTTTGTTCAGTAATGGAAGAAATACACTTGAAATAATGGAACCCTTTTCCTCCTAGTGGGTTACAATGAAGCTCGATAACCTACTAGTGGTTACATTTGACTACCTCAAATCTTAACCAAAGTTACAATATATAATATTCTAGATTATGTTTTATCATAATCACATGGATAGTCCCATTTTCATGAATAATGGGGGCCAAAATGGCATCCTCTTAAATTAGGGTAGTGAAAACAAGAAGGCCAACTTTTGAGTAGCATATTTTTCACATATAAACTCTAATTGACATTGTCCTTGCATCGTTGGAAAGATATCTATGTTTAAAATAATAAATAAAGGTGTTTTTTTAAAGAGACAATTTTTTCCCCTCAAAATAGGGTACTTTCTACCTCAAAATGCTACCAAAAGGTTTCAGACCCTGTTTTTCCCAACTAGGTCCCACTAGTAAAAATAGTTCTGCGAGCTACAGAAAGTTGAATCCTCCACTTTTTCCACTCTGAAATCATCGATATGGATGAAAAATGATATAATGATCCATTCTATATCACACCTCCCCATTTTTGGAGGCTTTTGATTCCCAAAATATTCTACTAAATGAGGTGAGGAAAATTTTCCTCCACTTTCTCTCGACTGTACAATTTAGCTTTTCCTAGAAGTTGTCCTTTCATCCCAATCTTCCAAAGGTCATGCTACCCATGTCTTGTAGTTTTGGACTTATTTTACAAAATTGTATCTTTTACAACTTTTCCAAAGAATTTAGTTCCAAATCCTCCATAGAAGGTAGGACTTGTTCATCTTCCCGATTTAGCATGAAAGGCTCGTAGAGTTTCAAATTCTCTAAATTCTCAACTAATTAAATGTCCATCAATTGTGGTAGAATAAGTTGATAGAATTATCACCTACCTTTTCCAATATCTCTAAGGGATCATATTTTAGAGCCTTTATTTTCTTACTAGGACCTTGTAGCCTCTCCTTGTTCAACTATAGCCATACTTTGTCTCCCACCTTGAATGATTTCTCTATTCTATGTTGATCACCTAGCCTTATATTTCTCCTGTGACTTTTGTAGTGTCTCTTGTACCTATATATGGATCTACTTGATCTTTTCTACAAACTTTTTAGCCCTCACGGCATCCCATGTAAGATCGTTTCTCACTCCTCCTTGTTGCCCATATTCAACATCTACAGGTGAAGGCAGAAATTATCCAAAACAAGTTTCAAATGCGGACTTACCAGTAGAAGTGTGGACTGACCTATTGTAAAAGTGTTTTATATATACTATATTTTCATCCCAAGTCTTCAGGTGCTTCTAAATATATCCCCTCAGTAGCTCAACAAAATCTTGTTAACTACTTATTTATGTGCATCTGTCTGTGGAATGTTGTAGACCTATTCAACTTTGTGTCCATCCTCTCCCACAATGTAGTCCCAAATGCATTGCGAAATGTTATGTCCCTGTCTGAAATGATGCTCCCTAGTGTCCCAAATTGTACCTAGACTTGTCCAAAGAACAAGTTCGTTGCTTCTTTCCCACTAATGTTTGTTTTTATAGGGAATCAAAATACACATGTTGCTAAACCTCTCAACTGCCACAAACAAGTAGTCATGTCGCTTCCTGGTTGTTGGTAAACCTCCCACATAGTCCATGGAAACTCTTTCCCAAGGATGAGTGGGTACAAATAAGGGATGATATAGGCCATGTTTCCTATTGCTAGGCTTGTTGGTACAACAAAGAATGCATCCTCTTATGAGCCTAGCTACTTGTCCTTGCTTCTTGTGTTAATGCACATACCTTTACAAGTTGGCCATTGTCTTCCCTACACCAAAGTTCCCTGCAATCTTAGAGGTGCGAGCCTCTATAATTAGTTGAAATCACTCACCTTTAGGAACAAATATCTTATACATCTTATAGAACAACCCATCCTGGAGATGGTAATCAATGGTGCTATCATCATCATGCACATGGATTTTGACTCTACAACTACTAAAACACCTCCATGAAGTCCTCATTCTCTGAATATGCATCTTTGGATGCATCATGGGTGAATGGCTCCATGTGCATCAAAGTTCCCAAAATTGTGATCATTGATGTGGGTGGCCTTGAAAGCATGGTGGAAAACTTTTTTTGTGTTTCTCCTCTTGTACTTAATCACTAAATTAAATTTTTCTAGAAACCCCATCCACTTGTAGTGCTTGGTCTATTGTAGCTTACTCTAGGCCTGTAGATACTGTAGTGGTTGGTGATCTGTGTGGGTTACTGTCTCCTTTCCCATCAAATAATTATTCCTCTTCTTCACATCTTGCACTAGGACATAGAATGCCTTGTTTTAGGTAGGGCAGCTAAAAATTTCCCCATGAAATACTTCAAAATGGTAGCATATAGGCCTTCCTCTCTTCATCAAGACCACTCTGATATCATACCCACTCACATCTATCTCCACTTCAAAGGGTTGTTGAAATTTTGTTAATGTCAGAAGTAGTGTTTCATTGCTCTTCTTCTTTAGCTCCTCAAAGTCCCTATACTGACCCTTTCACCATTGGAAACTTGTGCCACTTTTTGTTATGGTGTTGGTGATGTTTCTACTGCTAAAAATGAGGCTATGAATTTCCTCAAGTATTGTTACACCCCAATTAAACTCCTAACCTCATAAACATTGGTAAGAAATTCCCATTTCATGATGGCATCCATCTTGGAAGGATCTATCTTCATCTCTCCTTCATCTATCACATACCCGAAATACACCAAAGACTATTATGCAAACTCACACTTCTTGATATTTTTTGGCAACTTGTGCTTCTTTAATATATCTGGCACTTCTGTCAAATGTGAGACGTGGTCCTCCCAGGTAGTAATGTATACCAACATATCATCGAAATAGATAATAACAAATGAATCTATAAGAGGGCATAGTACATTCCTGGGCAGGGGGTACCTATTCTTGAGTGTGATCTTGTTCAACGCCATGTAATCTATACATATATGCCAAGTCCCATCCTTATTTGGCACAATGATAATGGGTGACCCACATGGTGATGTAATCAGTTGAAAGAAACCTTGTTCTAGGAGCTCCTACAATTGTCTCTTCACCTCACTTTCTTCTATAATAGACTGCATGTATAGCCCAATGTTTGGAAATGGGGAGTCTAGCAAAATCTAGACCTCATGCTCGACTTACCTCTTAGGTGGTTACCCTTTAGGCTCCTTGAACACATCCATGAATGCATGTAACAAATCTTCTAGTTGTTGTTTCTATTTCTTAGTAAACCCCTCCATGGATGCCTTGCATCTTAGCAACTCTTCTAAAGACTAATTTTCTCTTAAAAATAATAAAATATACTTTTTGTATTATTGATCAATTTCCTGGCTTGGTTGGCACTTACGAGTGAAATTTTTTACTTTCCTTTGTGCATGTTGATGGTGAACAATTTTCCATCATTGACAAGATGATACTTGTTGGCTATCTGCATGAATATTACATCTCTCATGTACATGTAGGAACTCCCTAACATGACTCCACATACATCAAGGTGAACCACATCTATTTCTACTTCGTTAATAAAATCAACACTTACAGAAAATCTAATTTTACATTGGTTTGTTACCCTTAACTCCACATCCTTATTTACCCATCCCAATGGATATGGTCTTGGATGATCACAAAATTCCAACCCCAACTTCTTGACCAGCTCTGCTATAATGAGATTCACCTGCGATCCTGAGTCAAACAAGGCATTAGTATTTCTCTTCTTGACTAGTATCATTATATAGAAGAGTTTGGAAATTTCTTTCTCTTCTTATTTCTAATGGCTACTTAGGTTCACCTCCTTGACACCGATGTACAGATGATCTTCTCATCCATGTCTGATTTTCTTTCAAGTTAGTTGCTTGAATCAATGGCCATGAGATTCTTATTCTTATTGTCTTTCTTTTTGTTCTTTGAGTTAAGCTTTAGATGCAACTTCTAGCACTTCTATTATGTATGGTCGTCAATGTTGCAGTTGTTGCAGTAGTTGCTAGGAGCTTTGCACTAGTGTGTCATGGTTATCATTTGTTTATCTTTTCCTCCTTTCTACTTCTTCTTCCCCCCCCCCACCCCCCCAAAATATCTTGTTACTCCTTCTGTTTTGATCCACTTAACTGATCTTTCTTTAGGCATATGTTCTCTGCATATTACTCCTGTACGTAGGCCTCGTCCATTGATTTGGGCTTAAACAACATCACTTTCTTCCATGAATGGCTGTGTAGACCCCCTTAATACTTGAGGAGTACATCTGGGTTCTTTGGGGGGATACCCAGCATTATCCCTATATTTTGAAAATATGTGGTGTACTCCTACAAATTTGTGCCTGCTTCTTCCTCAAGTAGTTCCATTGGCTCCATTGGCCCTCTACATACCTAATAGAGTAAAACTGTGACTTTATGATGGTTTTGAAGTACTTCAACTTAGTCACTGGAGGTTCTCCCTCTAGCCTCAAGGTCTTTGTGTGGCCTTCCCACCAAGTTAGGGCATGACCCTCTAATTTCAACTGCACAAATGGAATCTTTTGCTCCTCCTCTAGGTGAGATTTAAAGTGTAGATCTCACCTTTGTATGACTTGATATCAACCTTCACTTCCATTTTGAACACGGATTGTGAATGATTCATGGCACCCATACTGGGTTGATCTTTTTTTGGTCCTATTAGATACCTATACCAATAGGTTTCATATTTCATGATTGGCAAGGGAAGTGCCAATATGATCTACTTTGGTCATACAAAGATCTCATATTCTTGTGGAAGAAGTATGCTTGTTTTGGTTGATGTTGCCCTACTTCTGATGGGTGATCCAACAGCCTAACCTGGGTCATGCCATGTTTCAATTTTTGTTGTAGATTAGAAAAAGAAACCTGTCCAAACAAGTCAATATTGGCAGGTAAAGTAGATAGGTAGTGAAAGAAGGTTCCCAACTGTTTAATCTGGGACCTTGGAAGCAATAAGGGTAGCTTTAGATAGAAGATCAAAAGAAAGCCAAAGGAAAATAAAAGGCACAAAAGGGTTTGCAAATCTAAGTGCACCCTCCTTGGAGTAACAAAAAAATGCTAGGCAATAGAGTGGGTAGGTAGAGGGGGTTGCAGAAAGTTTGGTTCAGAGCATTGCACTGGCCTAAAGCAAAGATAAAAACATGGTGCCAGTACAAATGGCCTATTTGCAGCAATCTTGCAGAAGCCTAATGGAGCATGTCTAACTTACAAGTCACCCCCTATCACATTCATAACTTACATCCCTATGCCACCCATGTACACAAAGAAAATCAGTCTTTTGTTGGTTCTAGTTTCTTTAATAACCACATTTCTTTTGTAAAATTCTTTTCATTTTGATCTACTTCCCCAAAACTAAGTTAATTTCTTACAAAGAACTTAGTATTCTACATCCCTCAACCACCCCCTTTTTTTCATCCATATTAACTACTAACCTATCATTATGTAACTCCTTATACCCCCTATTCCCCCTATGACGATGTAAAACTTGGCAAAAAACCCAAAAAATCTATGTATCCCCTTCCCCGAGCATTATAGCTCTATGTGTGACTTTGAAGGTTTTTCCAGCGCTGAAAAATATACGCGCAACCCAAAGAGCGCCAAAGAATTAATCCTAGGGATTAATCCGAGATTTGCTCGGATAAATAGCCTTAAAACCACTTTGCAAATGAACCTTTGGAAAAACCCACTTAACCCGTAACGCTGAAAAAACCCGAAAAACCCACTTTTCCAAAGTTCCGCCAGGCGCGAATTTCAGAAAAAATTATATTTTATGCTTCCCCGCAGTCAAATATTACCCGCGCATCTTATCGATCCGTCGACTGTCGAATCTGGGCCTTCCCATCCGATGGCGCACATCATATCGGACGGGCATCCGCGACCAAAAGTTACCTTCCGAGAAATTGTCAGAGGGTGACATCAGGCCTCTGCCACGCATCACCCTTATATTCTCTCGGAGCGCCCTCTGACAATACCGCGACCGTATGGAAGGCGGTCCGAGAAAACCCGCTTACCGCTATGCAAGACCGCTTGCCCACACCAATGCCACGCCTGCCCATGTCACTTCCAATTGGCGCCCTGTCAGCACCCCCGACCGCCAGAGCTCCTACGTGTCCGCCACCTGTGCAATCCCTGTGGACCACTCACGGACTGCCACGTCACCCAGTGACATCATGCTGATGTCACCCGACCCTGACCCCACCTGAAGACGTCATGATGACGTCACCCGACCCTGACCCCACCTGATGACGTCATGCTGACGTCATCCAAAAAACGCGCCAATGACCCAAAAGTCCATATTTTAGCCGATTTTCACGTTTTTTCTCATTTTTTGCTGAAAGAACTATTGCTCTCCTCTGCATGAAAATTACGTCCATCTGCCGCCAACATGCTGAAATCGACCTGAAGAGCGTCGTCGCCTACAAACCACCTGTATTTGTCACCATTGCCGGCAATTCACCAGGTATTTACCCAGAGCATCCCTTCAGAGCTAAGTTATATCCATATTTCTCCGGAACTAAATTTACAAGAGTAAAACAACCTGTTTTCACCAGCAAATCCCCAGAAAAACAAGTATCCCTCATAGGTACAGCGTTGAATTTCACCTGCTGAACTCATATACAGTCACCCTTCCCCAAATTCCCACTCTGTCCGCGCATTCGTGGACTGTAAACCTAAAAGGCATAATTCACAAAGAAAACAGAGTTTCCAGCTCCTGCAATCCCTCAATTAACTCTTGTTGAGCATTATGCACCATTGTCACCACAGTTGCCTCATTTACCCTTACAATTGGCTTGACTTCTGCAAAATTAGCCCTCTGTGGTCTCCTGCCCGCTAAAACCAGTTCAGCACCAAGTCATAACTGTTAAGAAATTTACCCAAGAACATAAATTAATTACCAAGAGGAATAAATATAAAATTAACCAGCAATAACCATAAACACATAAATACACATGTTTATCTGGGAAAACCCCAAATCCGGGGAAAAACCCAATCATAATGAAATTTCATTATCCTTG
>APFE030837295.1:14745-40005 GCA_000404065.3 Pinus taeda
ACATACCCATTTACAACCTTCCTCAAGTCAATGTCCTCCCAGACTTGATAAAACAATGCATGTTGAGCTATGACCCCTATCAGAGAGCCGTCCTCAGCCCCTCAGGCTCAATATTGTTCCATATCACCCCTGAGGCCATCAATGAAATGCTCCACTTTCACACCACAAAACCCATAACTCCTCTCTCCATCCATGATTTGATAACTAAAGGGGGCAAGTTGTCCAGTGATCAGATTGCCAGGGTTAACCAATTGTTTATCTAGCCTCAATATCAATCTATGGCCACTGCCCTTCCCATAGCATATCCATATCTTAATGAGATGGGCAAAATGATGGTAGATTTGATCAGTTACATCCTAGGTTATGGGACATATGAGGATGTGGATGAAACCATCATGGCAATGTTGTCCATTTTCTCCCCAGGGATGCCTCCTGTTGTACATTATGACTTTTCCACTTTTATTGCTAATAAGATTCATGAGCAATTAATGAATCTGGAGAGGGAAAAGGTGTTTAAATACACCAGGTACATATATCACTTATTCTTGTCCTATCAGCCTGATGCCTTCCCTGTCCCTCTAAAAAATCTAGATGCCCAGGGAAGCCCAAGGTCGGTTGTGTATTGGTCTTCAGTTTGCCATCTTCTGCCTTATTCACCTTACACCTACTGTGAATTTATTGATCTGTTCATTCATCTAGCTATGACCTTGTTGTTGGGTGTCCCTCCTCCAAGATTGACAGATGAAATGCAGAGAATTCTTCAACTCTCAAAGGCATACAACATTGGTGATTGGTACTTCTACCAACACCATACAGTAATCAGAGTATATGGCTGTGAGCTGAATCCCTATAGGGTGCCAAAATATGTCCCTATGAGACTCTTTGCCCTAGAGTACTTCAGGCAATTTGGAAATGCAGACTTTGTCCATTTCCAAAGTAAAAGCAAGAAGGTGCAACTAAAGGTGAGGAAACAATTGGGCCCCTTCTTGTACAATAAGAAGGAGGAAGGATGGAAGGAAGCTGATAGGATTCTAAAGACCCTCAGACTTCAAACTAGTTTAAAGTGGGTGCCTTATGACCCCAATCACTTCATTTCCCTTAGGAGAATAAAATACAAATTGGGTGGCTATGTTCATGTGAAACTGCCCCACATTGAGAAGTATGCCAATGCCCTAAGTTGGAAAGAAGGCACCTTAGAAGAGCCAATTGGTAAAGAAGAAATGCTAAGAAGAGAAACAAGCAATCTTGAGAAAGAGGATGACTTGGAACATTGTGGGTAGGTCTCTTCCTCCAGTCAAAGGCAAATTGGAGCAGCTGCCTCATCTTCCACAGCCCAGCAGCAAGTAGCCAAAATTGCCCAACAGGAAACAAATAAAGACAAGGGCAAGCAGGTGGAGCAGGAACAACCACCTCCAACAACAGAGCAACAAACAGAGCATCAGGTAGAAAAGGAGGTCGAACAGCAACAAGAACAACAACAAGAACCTCAAGAAGAGGGGCAGCCTATGCAGCAAGAACAAATGGCTGAAGCCCCAGCACCTACTGAGCAACAGGCTCAAGAGAACATGCCTTCTGAGCAAGAGAAGACAATGGAGACCTCAGTGCTCCAAACTCCACAAAAGACGGAAAAAGGAAAGAAGAGGGACAGAGAGCAGGAGACTCCCCTTACCACGTCCATGAATCAAGGGGAGAAAAGGCAGAGATTAAATCCCCTCTTTGAGGAAGAAATGCCTATGGGGCAATCGGTGATAATGGGCCCACCAAGCATGGAGGTATCTGCTAGTTCCTTTCAACAGGAACAAGAGAGAAATCTTGGAGGAGAGGTCAAGTCCTCAAGTCATCAAAGGAAAGCAGAGGTAAGCATCAAGCAACAATTTACTGATATCAAGAGAAGAAATGAACCACTCAGGCTCCAAATCTACAATCAGTTGCTAAAGATGGCCCCTACAAATCAACAGAGGCTTATGTCAGCCTATGAAATTTCAGAAGGAAAAATGACCATGAGTCATTTCATGCCCACCATGGTGCAGCCACAGTCAGCTGCAGACTACATAAGAACCAACCTGGAGGTTCTTACAAAATACATTCACCCCATGGACCAAATAGAACTTCATAAACAAACGGGTGAAATGGTCTATGCAACATTGGCAGACAAAGAAATGTTGGCAAAAACGCTGGAAAACAGCCTAAACAATACAGCTGCCCAACTGGAGTTGGAGAAAGCATCCTCCCTGGCCAAAGACAACATGATCAAGTCTTTGGAAGATATAATTATAGAGATGGGGCATGACCCCAAGGACCCAAAGGCCATGCAGACGTTGCTAAAAATAAGAGATGCAGACCTTGCAGCCCTGAGAAAGAAGGTAAAGCTCCCAGCAACCATTCACCCCCAAACAGATGAGGTTGCTCAGCAGAAGCAAGAACAAAAGATAGCTACATTGCTGGTAGCACTGCACAAGCAACTAGTGCAGACAGAAGGGAGGCTGGAAGACACAGAGGCTGCACTGCAGGTAGCCCTGCAGCAGAAAGAGGGAGGCCAGACTTCTCAGCCTGCTCCAGAGGTTATAAACCTTGAGGAGCCTCCAAAGACCACTCCTCCTCCCACAGAAGCAACAACAGCAGCACCATCAACATCTACAGCAGCACCAGCACTATCTACAGAGCAGGCTCTGAGCCTCGACATGCAGAAATTGTTGAATGAGGTCCAGGTCCTCGAAGCCCAGATGACAGAACTGAACGGAGCCAAGGAGAATTTGGCCAAGCTGAATGAGAAGTATGATAAATCAAAGCAGAATGTGGCTGAGAAAGCGAGAGAAATAAAAACTCTCAAGGAAAGGATAAAAGAACTGGAGAAAGAGCTCACCCTTGACAAAGTGGTGGCTGAGATCAGAAAAGTTTTGTGGACCCACATTGGCCAATCAGTAACGGACCAATGGCAATACATTGAAACTATTCATGAGAAAATGGAGCTCATAGGCAAAGCACAAAGGGAAGTGCATAGAGAAAGGGCATCTCTAGGCAGTATGCCTGAGATAGCCAGCAGAATGATAAATGTGCTCAATAACCGGACAGGTCCTCAGCTGGCAGCAATTGGGATCTCCAACATGACGAAGACTATCCAGCTAATTAAGAGGGTCCTCACACTGAAAAGCCTGGTACAGATATTGGATAGAAGAAGCCAAGATATGCAAACAGAGGTAAACAGGTTCATGGACAAATTTGCAGCATTACAGGGCAGAGGTCTCCCCAGCTTGCTCAAAAGTGCAGGAAAACTTCTATCACATGAAGTTTATGCAAGAGGGTGAACACATTTGCCACTAATCAGATCAGTCAAGGATCAAGCAGCTCACAGGAAACAGGGCCAGCATCTGGGCAAAGTCTCTATGACAGAGTAGAGAATTTGTTTTTTTATTATGAATGAGATTAGCCATCTGTTTGAAGTGCCTCCGAAATTCTACAAATAAACAGAGGCAGATGATACCATGGATGCAATTTTGAGGCATCAATTGCCTACACAAGATTGGTGGGCCTCCATGATACAATTATTATTATAAACAAGAAGCTTCATCTAAATTTTGTCATCAAAATATACAAGTCATCACATTCAGAAAGTGTGATGCATATACTATGACCAAAAGGTGGAATGAGCCACCTCAGCATGAAGATTCGGCCACCAGAAGCAGCAATGACAGCGACAGGTAGCAGGGCCGAGAAAAGCTTCAGCATGACAAAGCATAAAGACACATCATTCACATCATTCAGCATTAAAGCAGAAACGCTCAACCGACTCACTCTCCTCCAAAGGTCAAAGCATTAAAGACCATTTATCTTACACTCAGAGTAGCAATAACTTTCTTATCTGATATTTTGTAAAGTTGGTGAGCATAGTTAATGTATCAAGTGACTTAGCAGTTAGATATTTTGTAAAACCTATTTGTATATATTCCCCCTCGCACAAATTTTGAAGGGGTTGTTGTTAGTTTTGTTGTTCTCTTATGAAGAAATGAGAACCTGGCTGTAACTTGCAGAAGGATGTTATAAATAAAGCTTGGAGTTTACAGGAACTGAGTCTTACTAGTGCATGCTGTGCTTGGAACCATTGAATGCTACAGGATTCTAGTGCTATGGCTTGATATAATAAGTGTTTCTCTATCTCTGTTAATGTTTCTGTTATTTCTTTTAACTCATGAGTCTCACATGTTGTTCTAAATCTAGGAAAGAAAGAAAAAGAATAGCTCAGGATTTGTCCATGGAGGCACCCTGATCTCAATCTATTTTCACTATAAATGTTTTCCATAACTTCAGCTATTTCAATTGGAATTCTTAACTGCTCCAATAAGCTCTGAATATCTCACAGTCACTATTTGGTAATTCATTTATGCTACTAAGTAGAGATTGTTGTTCAAATTGATATCACACTATCGGTAACTCCATATCCCACTGTTTCACTCACTATAATCGGAAAACTATATTAACAATAGCCATCTAGCCTTGCAGCAAAATTTTCTCCATCACAGGCACCAGAACTATCTCACTTTTCTGACTCCATATGCTCAATGGATTAGCATCTTCTGCACTCTTCATGCCCTTCTTACAACAAAATTTCACCAACCAAAGTCTTAAACAGGAAACTGAAACCTTTAACTAGTCTAAAATACTCACAAAGCATATCTGAAACTTAAAGAGAGAGCCCTCTCTGATTATAGATAGGCTAGGATCTATAATCCAAAGGTTGGTTAGTGGTTACCCCGGCCGTATTCCCTTGGGAGTCATAGGGAACAACCTGGGTGTTAACAGGTCCTTTCTTCAACCAGTTGCCCTTTTATTCCCGATCTCTTGATCTCCCCTTTGATTTTTCCTCTACAATAGAACCCCCATCTTCTCTGAATATTCCAATATTGTTGCCGAGGGTCATCATGAGGATATTTACATCATGATTTATCTCCACAATTTGTTGTTCTATCTATCAAAACCTCTCCTCTACGAGATCACGAGGGTTATCCACAAATCTGGCAACCATTATTAGGGTTTTACGACTTTTTTCCCAGTCAATCTACATCCTTTGCAAATATCCACAATATACCCAAAGAAACTTGCTCTGATACCAATATGATTGGTAAATTTTCATGGATATTCCACTTGACAATTCATCATAATACGTCTAATAAAATTATATTTAAAATTTGAAATTCTACAATATTGTAATTTTGTTTCTTTTTAGATTTTTGTGTATGTATATTATTGTTAATAGTGTATTCCTGTGAATTAAAATTATGTAGAAAATAGAGAACAATGAAATAAAACCTCACAAACATATTTGAGACAAGATATGACCTGGTAAACCCTTTCAAGAGAAGCAAGAAGGTGAGGTTACTTTTATCTCTAGATCTAAATAGAGAATGGCTATGATTACAAAGAAGTATGGTATGTGGCCCATGAATTCCCATGAGTATAATAAGAACCATATTGCTTCAGTTATTAATTGAAATTAATTATAGAATAATGTGATGGGTCTCATCATTTCTTCATGTCAAAGATTATTTCAAAACTATATTAATCAATATAACTCCCTTTGTGTTGTGTGGTTCCCTACTTTACATGGAGGGACGAGCCTGTATGGCCACTTGGATGGTGTTTTCCATGCTTCGCCAGCCAGAGGACGGGTGGAGGAGAGTTTTAGAGGTTAATAAATTAGTTAGAATGTGTGAATCTTGCGTTCCTCCATCTGAGAAGTAGAATACATGCATGAGATCTTTTCCTTCAATGTATTTTTATCCAGGCATCAACATTTTCACAATGGTTTCAGATTTTCGTGTATGCGGTTCAATGTGGCACTAATGGCGGAGTCAGAGTTTTCAAATCAAGGAGAATTGGCTCGACGGGTTATAGAGAACATCTGAGTGACATTAATAGATCAGAGCTGATAGTTAGATCCATAATTAACTAAAATATATAGCAGGTGTAGAGTGGGATTAATTTCATGGAGCGAGATTCAAGCGCAGGAGAGGAAGAAATCAGTATTTTCTTACTACAACGGGCGGGCGTTACATAATTTGTTGTGCCTTTGATTTCAAAACATGGGGAGATGATTTTTTCTGACTTACGGGCTCACTTTGAGCTTTTAAATTAAAAATGGGCATATTATAATACAATACAATTAGATTGCAGTTACGACAGAAATGTTGAGCTTTTGCTTGGATAATTTGATCCCGATAATGGAGGAAAATGTAGATGAGGGTCGCAATGGGGCATCAGAGAATTCCCTACTGTAGCTACATGTGAACTTAGCACTGCAAGAGGAGATTGGCCTCGGGGCTATCATAGGCTAGGCCTCCCCTCAGCCTGATCTAGAAGCAAACAAAATTCAAGTCAATCTTGTTTTGAACACTTATCTCTTACTTATATTTCTCATGTTATGCAAATATATATAGTTCTTTTAGGTGTTTTTGGGGGTTGAATAAAGAAATTCAGTTTAGAATAGTTGTATGTAGACCGGTGTAAACTGTGTCGACCTTTGGAGTTGTTGGATATCTTTGGAGTTATTTGGAGTTATTAGATATTTGAAGAAGAAATTTTAGTTCGAGATCTACAAAGTTTTTGCTTCCAAACTAGAATATTTTAGTGCAAATAACCATTTATTTAAAAATAACACTCTCTTTATTTATTTTAGATTTTATAATTTATTTATAATTAAATAAAATATTATATGAAAAAAAATTAATCTTAATTAATAAGTATAAAATTTAATATTTACAATTATTTTTATTAAATTTATCTATTACTTTTTTATATAATCAGATCAGTATTATACATTATCACATTTAAAAATATAGTATTAAAAGAATTATACAATATGGCAAAGAAAAATAGCAAATATTTAATATTTTAATAAAAATCAAAAATTATTCAATATTATAAATTCCGATTGCATTTTCATGAAATTAAAGAAATAGTGGCACAATTGTATTAAATATTAATCAAGAAACGTTAATTCTGGATATATCAAAAGTGTGAGAGGAAAAATGTCTACTATTTCTAATATTTTAATAAAATTAAGGTAAGAGCATTTTTTATATAGAAATGTGAATTGTTTTTTGTTATATATATACATTATAAAAAGTATACATTGTGCGGAAGCAAGGGGTTTATCCATCACATATCAAACACTTTAGTGAAATTCTAAATAGTTATGTCCAAGAAAACAAAACTAGTTAAACAAACAATTAATTCAAATCCTTAAACTAAATAACCATGATCATCCATGTATTATATCTCTTTGAACTTTTAATGCCTGCTTCCACAAACAATTGATGCTATTTATTTCTTTATAAAAATGATTAGCCTCTTACCATTCCATCCTTCCACCCTTTTTCTTTATTTCCTCTATGATGGGAACTAAGTGTGTGGGCAACAACCTCTACCTTTTTTTTCTTTATTTCCTCTATGATGAGAACTAAATGTGCGGCAACAACCTCTTTATTTCCTCTATGATGAGAAATAGATGTGGGGCAACAACCTCTTTATTTCCTCTATAATGAGAAATAAATGTGGGGCAACAACCTCTTTATTTCCTCTATGATGAGAACTAAATGTGGGGCAACAACCTCTGTCTCCCTATTTATACAGTCAATCACCATTTTTTCGTCTCCAAACTTATGAAGTTTCGTGAGATTATAGAATTTTGAGATATGGAGTAATAGAGTTGGAAACTCAACTCTCGAATATGAATTTCTTTATAGAGCAAAGCATATATGATAATAATGTTGATTAGAGGCGAAAAGAACTACACCCAACCCACATATGGGAGGGTTGACATTGGTTGGCTCAATGGAAGAATCAAGAGAATTCATCATAAAGATTGTTTGTTTTTTTTGGAATTAGATGAATTAGATTGAAGTTATTGAGGAGTATTCTATGACTTCCTATAGGTATAAAAAAATTCAGCCCAACATATTGTGTGAACAAAAATAGCAAGGAATATAGGGAATTTTTGGATTGTCCATTTTAGACATGTGAAATTTATATAAAGTTAAGTAATAATATTAAAAAGTAATATATTCATCCTAATTCTAAATTTACCAAAAGTAGAAATTGTAAATGTAGACTTTTTATCAATATACTTTTTCTAAACAAATGCGTTTATGGAATCTTGGTAAATTAATACCTCTCTCATGAAAGGATATATTTTACACAATGATAATGATATGTTTAAGTGAGTTACACATAGGAGTAATGATGTATAATATGTTTTACACTATGGTAAAGATAAAGTGGAAAAAGACTTAATATATTTTTGGACAATGTCATCTGCACCATTACATATTCACACCGATAACACAAACATTGTACACATATGATAGTAAAAGCATGTATATTCCAAAGACACTTCCCTAGATCCAAATTAGAACCGAAGCCTTTGCATCATTTTGAATATAAATATTTAAAATGTTTCTTTTAATTATCACAAGTTTCTAGACCGCCATTTAAAAAATAATAAAATATTTAAAATTTAACAAATGGCAAGTACTAACTATTAAAATATCATAACAATTACATTAATTATAATTTAAGAAATTACAAGGCCATGCATTTTTGTTTATTCCCTGTTTGTTGACTAGATGCCTGAAATGAGGATGTCCCATCGTGAAGCTGATACAATTTGAGACCTCAACTTTATTAACAATTCCCATCGAGGGTTGATTAGACATATTTGCTAGATTTGAACAATTCATGCACCAACTATATTTTCATATGCATCCTCTAATCACCACATCCTTGCTAATTATGTTATTAGTCCTTGTCGCGAGCACGACAAGGACTATAGTAATCAAAATGGTGGCGTTAACATTAGGTTAAGTTGGTTAGTTTCTCCTCGGTCGTGTAGTCAACATAGCTTCGACTATAGCTTTGATGAATTTTGCAACTTCATCATCTTATTTGGCCTCTTCCAGAGGCAGGCCATATATTATGTGGATTTTTTCATGAATTTTCATTCATATATTTCTCGAGTGTAAACTAAAGTTGGAATTAGTTCCCCAGCATGAAATTTTGGTTGTTTTGCGGTTTGGATATACCTCTTTTTATCTATGTATTATATGTCTTTACAAGCTATGTGACACGCCACAAACATGCCACCAAACCACATGGAGTTCAGACCAAATGGCTCTATGAATGGTCACCAATGTTAGGCCTCCCATGTCAACTTACAGGGCCACAATGATTGCTCCAAGATGGGTCTCCGTGAGAGTGAGGCGGAGGAATCCAATGTTTACAAATAAAAATTAGAAGTTGAGCTACATTTTCAGCATCAGCACCAAGCCTGTGAAGCTTCTCCCAAGAAATTCAGGAATAGTATTTGGAAGACTACTTTGGAGCGATGAGAAGCATGTTGTGCAACTGCTTTGGAGAAATGAGAAGCATGTTGTGCAAATCCCAGTATCAACTCTTATGCATGTATTACTTTTATTTCAGTACGCCTCAAACTTACAGTCAGTATCAACTCTTATGCATGTATTATTTTTCTTTTAGCATCTTAAGCTACAAAAAAATCAGATGCGAAATTATAGTTAAGATCTCTTTGTGCTTTTACAAATTTAAAGCAAACAATTCAAATGAAAAACAGTTAAGATATCTTTAAATTGTACAAATTTAAAATAAAAAACCATTAAATTGTAAGTGTTATTTTCCTTTGTAGGTTTTAAACCCATACAGAAATTACCTACATACGAATTCTAAAACACAGAAAATAAACAATGTGAGAGCATAACATATAAAACACATACACACAGAGATTTTCCCCTGGATCCCAAAATCGGGACTACCAGCTTGATTTTCCATTATGTTCCTTTCAATGTTACAATACATATTTATACATTTAGAAGCATCGAATAACATGGACCAAAAACCATCACATCCAAAACCATGTGTGAAAATCATGCACAAAACCATAGGTAGGTATGCCCAACCTAACATAGGGTCCAAAACCAAAATTTTCTGGGGTGCTGCCCTGGACCCCATAGAGTGGGGTTACTTGCAACCCTCAAACCCCCTTGACTCCCCCTGCTACGCAATCGGCACAACGAATGGGGGGGATCCGCCCACCTTTTAACCTCTCGGTTCACTACGTAGGCTAGTCGTGGAAATAATATAACACAACCCAACATCCTCACAAAATTTCCCCGACTAAATTATTTTTGTTTTTCACCTACCCATCACCTAATTTAAATCAAATCCATCTACAAATATTCAACTGATATCTCAAAATAAAATAGAAAAGTATGAAAGAAGTCGGCACCTAGTATACCATTGTACTTAGGGCATACCTGAAATGAGAAGCACAAACATAAACCCTAAAGGCCTGAACCATGTGAGCCAACCAAACTTTCTCTGACTGTTGCATGATCCTTACAAAGTAGAGGATACAAGTAACTTGTTGACAATGGTTTTGAGTGGGCAAAACACCTTCTAACTCTCCTCCCCATTGGAAAAGATGAGACACTTGAGTCATCACCTGTAGACAATAAGCCAACTGTACAGAGGAGAAATTGCTACCATGTTTGCTAAAGATTAACCACTACGTGACATAGTATCAGACTAGTTGTACAAACCAAATTTAAAGTATGGTTTGCAACTGATACCAGAGATCATGATCATGTCGAGCATAGTCTACCATTGTCAATGAAGTTAACACTTCTATGCCTAGCTTAACCACTTCTGCTCGTCTGGATCATCCTTCAGTTGAGGGTAATCCTAGTGGGATAGCTTTTATGAATTAAAAAGGGGCCTATGAAGTTGATTTCATCAATGATAATGTATCCTAAGGTATGAAATGTCCAAAGGATCAAGAACCAGTTCAAAGAATGTATGTGTGGACACAAACTCACAACAAGTGAAGTTGGTCATCCAACAGAACTCACCGACCTTGCATTGAAACAAAATGTGGTAGGACCTTGGGGGGGAAATGAGACAAGTGGCATTCATAAATGAAACGTGTAAGTCCATGCTGGTTTGTCTTTATATCTGTGACCAAGTACATCACTTTCAATAACAATTAAAAAGTAATTAGTAGACTATTGAACTTTTTTTATTTAGGAAATTATTAATTATCATTAAAACTATTTTCTCACCACCTCAACCAAATGATCCTGGAAGAAGGCAGGGTCTTCAACATGCTCTCAAGAAACAAAAACAGTTCCTTGTAACTCCAAGGCATTGTAGGATAGTAGCGCTGGCGAGGAAAAGGAATTGGCAGGCAAGAACAGATTTTCAAAACAACAGATAGTTGAACAGGAAAATGGGCAGGAACATCATGTAGACCTATTATCAGAGGAATTTCTTCAGTCTCGCTAGGGAAAACACAAGAACCAAAAGCCAATTAAGGCCTAAGATGATATCTAGAAATTAATATTGGGGGTTGACGATTTCTGGAACAATTTTGTTAGGTTAAAAAAGCGAGTCCTTATGGGTCAATGGGATATTTCCTCATATAATGGTGCATAGATGAAATAATGGACGTGGAGAAGTTGGGTTTTCTCTTAGGTTACAGGCCAAAAGTCAGCACCCTTGTAAATGACTGGTTTGGTTTCCATTTCTTGTCGGAGGAGGATGTAAACAAAATTTTGGAACTACCATGGGTTAAGTGTCGTGGCTTCTTAATCTTGCAGAAATGGAATATTGACTTTGATCATATTTTGGAACACCCAAAAAGAAAAATTTGTTGGGAAAAATTACCTGGCCTTCCATTGGAACTCTGGTCAAAGAAGACTATCTCGGTGATTGCAAGCAAGATTGGTAAAGTCTATTATGTTGATGAGATTTGTATCAGATTTCTAGACAAAAGGGCAACCTGGTTCTTGGTGGAGGTTGATCTTTCAAATGGCCTTCCCCAAGCTATAGATATTTTCTAGGGCACTTTTTCAATTAGATAATAGATCCATTTTTTGGGTATTCCTTTCATATGTATTAGGTGCAAAAACATTGGGCATCTAGTGGCCTCTTGTCCTCTTCGAATGAATGAAGGTAGTAATGTGTTAGACTGGAAGTCTACTAGAGATAATAGATTTCCCTATAGATAGAGTAATCTGGTGGGGTCTTATGGGTACTCTAATTCACCATTCCCTCAAGTTGCATCTCCCCACACATCGCACATCCAACAGACCCTGCTCCCAAAGTTTTCTCAACAGAAAAATTGGATGTTGGTTTATGTAGGGAAGGGACAAAATCAACTTTGAGAAGGGAAATCTCCTAAGTTACCACCCCCCAGCACGATTGGGTAGATAGATCACTTGGGAAAGTATCTCTACTTTCCCCAATTCGATTAAGGTCTGATCTAACAACAGATACATCTCCTCTCTCTATAGACGTTGATCTGGAATGTATTATTGGAGCCTCTTTAATGAGTTGAGAACCCCTGTCAATTAAGAGGACATTTTTTCAGGATAAATGTAAAAAGAAACCCCAAGCACAGGGGATTGAAAATCCTCCCAACAAAAGGAGAAATGAGACTTAGTACAAAAAGGTCTCACTATGTGGAGATGTGGGGGTTGAGTTGAATGATCGCTTCTTTGAGAATTTGGAGGAGACTTTATATCCTCCCCTTGATCTAGGGCCTATCTCGGAGGGACACTTTATTGGGGGTAACAAATATAGTCGAGACATTAGAGCAGAGTTCCCTGACTCATCCTTTTTATGACGAAAATAATGTTTGTGAACATTAGGGGACTACGATCTCCCCGAATTTCTAGATCCCTTATTTGTTGTATACAGTTAAGGACTATAGATCTTATCCTTTTGTAGGAGACTATGATTCCAAAGGACAAGACTTGTGAAATTATGTTGAAAATGTGTCCTCAACGGATTTCTTGTGCCACTAACGCTACAGGTAATTCTGGAGGATTGGCAGCTTTTTGGAATCTAAAAAAATCCTCCTTCAAAGCATATAAATCAGAGGTTGGCATAATTTTAACTGGATATGTTCTAGGGATGAGTCACAAGATCAAAATCCTTAACATATACAAACCCTACTCTAACAACAAATCATTCTAGGAAAAAATCGACAGAAATGACCTCCTAGACCTCGAACATTTGATTATTGTCGAGGACCTGAACCTCATTATGGATCCCACTAAATGTTGGGGACATAAAGTGAGGTTGGATCCCCTTGTTGGGTAATTCAAGGAATTATTCAACCAAAAATTGCTTAAGGACATTGCTCCTCATCTGCTTTGTCCTTCATGGAGGAATGGGAGGTCTAGTGTTGAAGGGATCGCTAAAAGGATTGATCAAGTCTTAATGCACTTTTCCTTGACCATGCAAATGGAAGATCTAGAAACATCACCCTTCTACTTTGAATTCTATGATCACCATGTTATTTTGATAAAATGGAGGAGTGCCAAGAATTAAAACTCCCTTCCTTTTGAATTTAATCATAAATGGATTGAAGAGAAGGATTTTAAGGCCTTAGTTTCTTAGTCCTGGAATCTTCCTACTAGTCCTGAATACATATCGAAAATGGAGTCTTTTAGTTGTAAACTAAAGAGACTCAAAGGTAAATCTTGGGTCTAGATTAGAAATCATAAGGCAACCCATTCAAAGGAATTGTTGAAGATTGAACAGGGTTTGGCTTCTTTTATGGATCCAACAATTCCTTATTTATTTTCTGACCATTAGAAAAAATCAATTATGGATCTTGCGGGAAAGAAGAACAATCCTCAAATCCCAAGAGGATGAATTCCGCCTTAATAGAATGGTAGACTGGATCAAAGGAGGGACCAAAACATGAGATTTTTCCACCTAACAACATCCAAATGTAAGGCTACAAACATAATCTAGAAAATCAAGGATGTTGAAGGAAGAAACCTCTCCTCTCTTAAGGGCATTCAACAGGAGGTTTGTAATTACTTCAAACTGCAATTCAAATAACAGGAGGAGGACCATATCCTAGAAAAAGTGGAAATGGAAAAATTATATCCAAGATATGTCAATGAGGGGGAAATCAGACTGATGGACTGACCTATTTCAGAAGAGGATTTCATCCAAACGATGAAAGAAACAACCAACGATTGTAGCCTGGGGCCTGATGGTTGGCCTGTTGAATTATATATCTTTTTTTTTATATCATGGGGCATGTGCTACTACAAGTGGTAGAATAATATCGTACTTCCAACGATTGTAGCCTGGGGCCTGATGGTTGGCCCGTTGAATTATATATGTCTTTTTTTATATCATGGGGTATGTGCTACTGCAAGTGGTAGAAGAATATCGTACTTCCAGATATATATCAGGTGTTATAAGCGCTACCTTTGTTGCTTTAATTCCAAAGAAATCAAACTCTTGCTACTTTTCAGACTTTAGACCTATTTCTCTGTGCAACTTTGTATACAAATTGATTTCTAAAATTATAGCTAACCGAGTTTAAAATATCCTTTCTCCATATATATGTCCGAAGCAATTTGGTTTTCTTTCTAACAAAAAAATTCAAGATGTTGTTGCAATTGCCGAAGAGTTCATACACTCTATCAAACCAAACAAGCAAAAAACATGCCTCATGAAAATAGCTCTTTTGCGAGTATATGATCGAATAGATTGGGAATTCCTACGACTAATTCTTCATAAAATTGGTTTTTCCCTTCCGGCATGTGAGATGGATAATGGCTTGTTTGATGTCAGCATCAATGGTAGTTTTTTTTTTTTCTAAGTAAACTTAATTCTATTAAGAAAGAGGGAAACTATTTACAAAGTGACCGAAGTCATGTCCTTGCTCTGATAAGAGCATCATTCCAGAAAAAACTGAGGCCTCATTACAGAGGAAAAAAACACACATGACAGATGCTGAAACCAGGAGACCCGTACATCTAGAGAGACCATGAGAGCCATACAACCAAACAAACCAGTAGACCCATACGGAAACCAGAAGATAACCATAGTCGAGTTACCAAGAAACTAGCCTGAGGAATGCCAGAAAACATAGCCAAAAAGTAGACCACCGTCGGCGGGAGCAAGCTAGTCATCAGGTTGTTCCTCCACAATTCGGCACCAGCCGAATTCAGGTTCATCATCCATAGGAGCGTTGAACTGAGCAGAAGGTATGGGTTCAGCAGGCATCATCTCAGTATCCTATGTGCCTCCTCCCGGTTTAGCTTGAGCGTACTGTGGCATCATGCCAATGCCAAGTTGGAATGAAGGGAGAGGACCAGCGGCAGCACCTGAACCTCCTATGTGACTGTCAGAGCCCTCCAATTGCGTAGTTTCATGGAAGACGATGGAGATGTGTGCAGTAATCCGAGGCTGATGCGGAGAGATGTTGAACGTGAAGATGGTGGAACCTATCGAAGATGGAGGCCCCACAGGCTGGTTAGAGACCCGACGTCTTCCGCACCCACTACGGGTGCTTGGATATCGCCCTGTGTACAGTTCACTGGTGGCAGGCGAGCCCGAGGTGGAGTCGTTAGGGGCGCACCGGGGTTGGCCCCTTCGGCACCCCATTCACTGACGAAGACGGGCCATAGTGGAGAGCGCGACAGAGGGATTACAGCCAAGCAACTCTCTGGAACCGAGAGAACCAACAAAGACGATGGAGGGCCGAATGAGATGAGAGGCCTTGTTCTCCGCAGTCTCCCACTCACCCCTTACCAAAATAACACACAGAACAGGGCAGATGAACAAGGGGTCTGAAATTAAGGAAGATGTGCTCAAAGGCCATCTTCCAGAGCCCGAAACCCAAATAGAGTTCTGGGAATAATTAACAAACCGAAGAACCTCCAGACTAAAAGCCAAACACAAATCATCAGAGAGAACTAGGACAAGCTTTGAGATGAGGGGGTACGCACAGCTCCACAGCTCACCAATCTTCACCGCGAAAGTAGGGCCGAGCCCCTCGTTATACCAGCCAAACTCTCCTCGATATTTTCTAGCCATTACTGCCTCATTGATGGTGGCCACCATCACTTGCAGGTTACATCGTGCGAAGGAGGAAGCCATTGCAAAGGGCGCGCATAGAAATACTGAACCACTTGACGGGGGAGTGTAATGGCTCACATGCCAGGCTCCCCTTCCCATCGTTTCATTTATCGCCTCGTACATGGTGGGTAGGTGTCGAGACGCCTTGCTCCACCTCCGTCCCATCAACCTGATCTCGATGTTATTCACCCACATCTGGGGGAGCAGCATCTTTTTGGACCAGCATATAGCATTCCTGGGCATGATCATGATTTTGAATAATGTCAATTGTGCTAGAAAGCATGGTGTGTCTCGGAGAACCTTTGTAGTCTCGAAAAACACCCCCAAATCCTGCATTTCTGGGGTTGCCCTTGGAGGCGCCATCGAAATTGAGCTTGATTTTGTTCCTTGGGGGAGGGGTCCAAGAGTCCTTCCTACTGTTGTTGCACATAATCGGAGTGGGGGGGTTAGTTCCCAGCTGGAGGTTCAAATTCCAGTTTGCCCAAATGATCTTTTCATTAGCTATAGAGGGAAGGTCGTCCTGCGTCCATTTGCCAATCGCCAAGGTCTCCTGGAGGTTATGGCAGAAGTTGCCCCATATAATTTCTGGAGGGGTGGATTGATCCTTGAATATGTGCTTATTCCTTTCTTTCCATACCGTCCAAAGGAGGAGACCCGGTATTATTCTCCAAAGGTGATTGAGAACTGCACTTTCGTAGGGGGTCTGGTGCCACTGGCACAGAGAGTCAAGGATGTCTTCAGATATTCTACAATTTCGTTGACATCTGAAGCCAGTTTCTCCCATAATTGTTTGTCCAGATCACAGGAATCGAGGAGGTGCTGAAAGGTTTCCTCATGATTTTTACAATTGACGCATATGGATGGTCCATGAAAGTTCCTGCATCTGAGATTGTCCCAGGTGAGAATTTTGCGGTGCCCTACCAGCCAAAGGAAAAGAGAGACTTTGGGCTAGATGCTTGTACACCATATTCGGCTCCATATGGGATCCAAAGGTTCCGAGTCTGAGCAGATGAGCTTGTAGGCCTCTTTTGTAGTGAAGGTTCCCCTGGGTGTGTATCCCCATCGAAGGATGTCCTTTTCCTCCAAGCATCTGATTTCCCAATTTTGGAGCTCCCTCTCCAGAAGCTGCTGAGTGTGGTGATCTGCGTGTTCTATTATTTGATTGCTATGCTTCCATTGTCTATATCCTTTATCTGTGTCCTGGATCCAATTCTGCCATACTTCTTCTTGTTGTTGCCCTTCCCTATAGCGGAGTGGATCTTGTTCAAGGATATTGTGGAGCTTCAGTAGATGATTCCACGCATCCATCCAGAACCGCGTTGATCGTCCATTCCTCACTTCCCAGAAACTGTGTTGTTGGATCATTGAGTAGTGTTGTTTGGTTGCATTCCTGATTAGGGACCCTTTCACTGTGGGACTATATCTGATCAGGTCTTCCGGCGGCCTAGGGTTGGCATATTTGGTTGTCTAGATGGTTGCCCATGGCTTGTTGGGTGATGATATCCATTGCCACCAAATTTTAGCACACATGACAAAGTTGCTATGACTTCGGTCCCTTAGGCCGATGCCCCCTTTTTCTTTAGGCTTGCAGACTGTAGTCCATCTTACCAAGGCCCATTTGCGGTGGGTACCAGTGGCTCCCCAAAGGAAATTACGCTAAAGGGCTTTTATTTTTTTGATTACCCATTTGGGCGCTACCATGATAGAGAAAAGATAAAGAGGCATTGACTGAAGAACCTCTTTGATTAGAACCAAGCGACAGGCAATGTTCAGAGCTCTATGAGTCTAGAGATTTAGGCGAGATTCTAGCTTCTCAACGAGAATGCGCCAAGAGGCATGTTTTAAGGCAGAGGCAATGAGGGGGGCTCCAAGATATTTGGAGGGAAGGGAATCAATGGTGAAGCCCAGGATACGAGCAATGGCAAATTGAGTGACAGGGGGGGTATGGAAGAAGTAGATATGGGATTTAGCTTTATTGATGCTGGTGCTTGAAGCCTCTGAAAAGTCATTCAGTAGGGATTTAAATAGAGAGGCTTCCTTAACAGAGGGGTACCCAAAAAGCATGTTGTCGTCCAAAAACTGTTGGTGAGATAGCGCTAGCAAATTATGGATGGATAAGCCTTTGAGTTTCCTGGAGAGGAGGGCTTGCTTAATGTGACGACCCAGGCCTTCAGCCATTAACACAAAAAGGAAAGGGGAAAGAGGATCACCTTGACTGATGCCTCTAGAAGGGCTAAAAGGACGGGAGGGGAAGCCATTAATGAGGATAGAGAAAAAAGAAGAAGATATGAGGCTCATCACCCATCGCACCCACATAGGTGAGAAACCAAAAGAAATTAACATTTTTTGAATATAGATCCAATTGAGCTTATCAAAAGCTTTTGAGAGATCAAGCTTGAGAATCATACCTGCCTGTTTAGAGTGGTTGAGGGAGTGTATGATTTCATGAGAGAGGATGATGTCGTCCAGTATCTGTCTACCCTCCACATAGCCTGACTATTCCGGCGAGATGAGCATGGGTAGTAACGGTTTTAACCTGTTGGCGATTACCTTGGATATCACTTTGTATATGACATTACAAAGTGCTATTGGTCAAAATTTGTCCAGCGTCCTGGTGATCTCCTCTTTGGGAATAAGCGACATGAAGGTGGAATTAACGGAGGGAAGCAGCCAGTGAAGAGTGCGCGATTCCTCCACCACCACCCATACTTCTTCTTTTACCAAATCCCAAAAAGTGTGGAAGAACGTTGTGGTGAAGCCATCCAGGCCTGGGGCCTTGCCATCCTTGAGTTGATGCATGGCTTCGTCCACCTCCTGTTGTAAGATAGGACGCAGGAGGCGTTCGTTGTGCTCTGCGGTGATGATTTTGGGCACATTATTGATGATTTTTCTATGGCCGGCAATCTGTTTGCCTGGGGCTCTTGGTGGACCTGCTGGAAGTGTCTTAGGAATTCCTGCTTTATCTCCGCATGGTTTTCCAATCTCTCCCCATCTGGAGTCTGAATGAATGAGATGGTGTTGTGCATCCTTCACTGAATTCTGGTTCTGTTTCTTCTTTACCACTGCATTTGACCACTCCCTTCAGTACTCCTAAGCTTGATACTACTCTTGTTGCGATTAGCCCTAGTAAATCCTTGCATATTAGTTTAGATTTGGACTCATCTCAGTAGGAGCAGCTTGTGAATTTGTTGCAAAACCATCTTAGTGCCTTTGCATGGGGCTATGAAGATATGAAGGGTATTCCTCCTGAAACTTGTACACATCATATCTATATTCAGGAAGGAATCTGACCTGTTTAACAACCCCAAAAGTGAATGAATCCAGATCTAAGAAATATTGTGAAGGAAGAAGTACAGAAACTCTTGGATGTCAGTTTTATCTATCATATTTCTGAAAGTGAGTGGGTCTCTCCATTAGTGCCATTACCTAAGAAAGATGGAAGGTGGTGTATTTGTATTTATTATCAAGAATTAAACAAAGCCACTCTAAAAGATTATTCCCCTCTCCCTTTCATTAACCAAGTGCTTGATAGCCTTGCAGGAAAAAAAAATTTCCTTTCTGGATGGGTTCAATGGTTATAACTAGATACAGATTGCACCCGAAGATTAGGATAAAACTAATTTTACATGTCCTTGGGGTAAATTTTCTTATAGAGTGCTTCTCTTTGGTTAATGTAATGCCCGAGCTACCTTTAAAAGGGAAATCCTGGCCATTTTTTCTGATCTAGAATTTGTAGAAATTTATATGGATGACTTTTCTGTATTTGGTGATTCTTTTCAAGAAGATCTCAAAAGCCTGGAGAAATTACTTCTACGTTGTTAGGAAGCCCACCTCACCTATAGTGATAAGAAATGTAAATTAATGTGCAAAGCGGGAGTGGTACTTGGCCATTTGATTTCTGGACAAGGTATCCAAGTTGATCTAGCAAAGATTGAAATCATTCTGCATCTTCTTGCACCCAAAACTCAAAGGGAAGTAAGATGTTTTTTAGGACATCTCGGTTACAATAGGAGATTCGTTGAAATTTTTTCTAAGATAGTTGCCCCTCTTTTCCAACTTCTAGCTAAGGATATGAATTTTCTTGGACCACAGCTTCCCAACAGTCTTTTGAAACATTGAAGGAAAAGTTAGTACATGCACTTGTTTTGAGAGGTCCTAACTAGTCCCTCCCTTTTCACATTTCCTCTAATGCTTTATATTTGGCTATTGGTGCAGCTTTAGCACAAGAGGAAAATAAGCAATCCTATGTTATTTATTATATTAGTAATAATTTTTCTATTGCTGAATTAAATTATACAATTACAGAGAAAGAGCTTTTAGCTATAATTTTTGTAAATAATAATTTCAAGCACTATATTACAGGATATAAAGAATTTGTACATATTGATCATTCTGCGATTAAATATGTGATGAACAAGCCATTGACTAGCAGTAGAATCACTAGGTGGTTACTATTGTTGCAAGAATTTAATATTATTATTGTTGATAGACCAGGAAAATCTAATCTTGTAGCAGATTTTCTTTCTAGATTAGATAATCTTGGTGAAGCAACTAATGTTAATGATGATTTTCCATACAAACTTCTTTTTGCTATGTAAACATATTCTTTGTGGTTTTTTGACATTGCTAATTACTTGATTACTAGGAAAACACCACCCCACTTGTCTGCTCGTGAAAAGCAAAATATTATTCAGAAAAGTGTTGCATACTCCTGGATTCAAGGAGGTCTCTTTTACACTGGTCCAGATCTGATTATCTGTAGGTGTGTAAAAGATGAGGAAGTGTTTGACATATTGAAATCTGTTCATGATGAACCTTGTGGAGGCTAGTTTGCTGATAAGTGGACTACATATAAAATATTGTGTGCTGGTTACTTTTGGCCTTCCTTGTTTAAGTATGCCAAACAGTATGTCAAGCGATGTGATAGCTACCAGTGAATGGACCAGCCTAATGAAACCAATGAAATGCCTTTATGCCCCCAAGTTATGATTAAGCCATTTGAAAAATGGGTTATTGATTTTATAGGACCAATAAATCCAATGTCATTAAGTAAAAAGCATATCTTGGTTTGTACAGATTTTGTTATGAAATGGGTAGAAGCTAAAGTTGTTTCCTTTGCTACAGAAAAAGTTGTTGTTGATTCTATTTTTACTAAAATTTTTACTAGATTTGGTGTGCCTAGAGAAATTGTTTTTGACAATGGTCTGCATTTTATTTCTAATCTAGTACAAGGTGTGATGGAGCAATACAAGATCTGGCACAGGAAATCCATGTCGTATCACCCGCAAGTAAATAGCCAGGTGGAATCCACAAACAAAGTGATCGAGTCCATTCTTACAAAGACAGTAAATATGCACCAGAAACACTGGGTTGAAAGATTACCAGAAGCTTTGTGGGCATACAAAACCACTTGGAGAAATAGCACGGGGCATACATCATATGAGCTGATATATGGCAAACAGGTTCTATTACCAATTGAATTCCAGATCAAAACTTTCAGAACTGCAGTTCAGTTAGGACTAGATCTATTTGAGGCACAACAACAGTGTCTTCTCCAATTAAATGAGTTAGATGAATTTCATAGGAATGCTATTCAGCAGAACATACTAATTCAGCAGCAACACAAAAGGTGGCATGACAAGTCTATTTAGAAAAAGCAATTCCAACCAAGTGATTGGGTGCTCCTTTATGATGGGAAATTCCATACACATTGGATGGGACCTTATCAAGTGATCTGAGTATTCGAGAATGGAGCAATAGAAGTTAAAACTATTGATGGATAAAATTTAGTTTTCTTGGTAAATGGACACAGATTAAAGAAGTATTTTCAGCCACTTGCCATGAAATATTTTACATAGTAAGTCCAATAGAAATTCGGAATGGTATTATATTAGTAAGAATTTGTCTTCCGCTGAATTAAATTTTACAGTTTCAAAGAAAGAGTTTTTAGCTGTAATTTTTGCAATTATTAAGTTCAGGCACTATATTATAGGATATAAAGTATTTGTACATACTGATCATTCCACGATTAATTATTTGATGAACAAGCCATTGACTAGTAGTAGAGTGACTAGGTGGTTACTATTGTTGCAGGAATTTAATATTACTATTGTTGATAGACCAGGAAAATCTAATGTTGTAGAGATTTTCTTTCTAGATTAGATAATCCTGGTGAAGCAACTCCTGTTAATGATGATTTTCCATATGAACATATTTTTGCTCTGTCATCAGATTCTCTAAGGTTTGCTGACATTGCTAATTACTTGGTTACTGGGAAAACACCACCCCACTTGTCCACTCGTAGAAAGGGGAATATTATTCAGAAAAGTGTTGCATACTTCTGGATTCAAGGAGACCTCTTTTACACTGGTCTAGATCTAATTATATGTAGGTTTGTAAGAGAGGAGGAAGTGTTTGAGATATTGAAATCTTTTCATGATGAACCTTGCAGAGGCCACTTCTCTGATAAGTGGACTGCATATAAAATATTGTATGCTGGTTACTTTTGGCCTTCCTTGTTTAAGGATGCCAAACAGTATGTCAGGTGATGTGATAGCTGCCAGTGAATGGGCCATCCTAATCAAACCAATGAAATGCCTTTATGCCCCCAAGTTATGATTGAGCCATTTGAAAATTGGCTATTGATTTTATAGGGCCAATAAATCCAACGTCATTAGGTAAAAAGCATAGCTTGGTTTGTACAGATTTTGTTAAGAAATGGGTAGAAGCTAAATTTGTTTCCTTTGCTATAGAAAAAGTTGTTTTTTATTTTCTTTATACTAAAATCTTTACTAGATTTGGTGTGCCTAGATAAATTGTTTCTGACAATGATCCGCCATTTATTTGTAATCTGGTACAGGGTGTGATGGAGCAATACAAGATCTGGCATAGGAAATCCACATCGTATCACCCACAAGCAAATGGCCAGGTGGAATCCACAAAGAAAGTGATCGAGTCCATTCTTACAAAGATAGTAAATATGCACCTGAAAGACTGGGCTGAAAGATTGCCAGAAGCTTTGGGGGCATACAGAACCACTTGGAGAAATAGTACGGGATATACACCATATGATCTGGTATATGGCAAACAAGTTTTGTTACCAATTGAGTTCTAGATCAAAACTTTCAGAACTGCAGTTCAGTTAGGACTAGATCTCTCTGAGGCACAACAATAGCATCTTCTCCAATTAAATGAGTTAGATTAATTTTGTAGGGATGCTATTCAGCAGAACATACTAACTCAGCAGTAATGCAAAAGGTGGCATGACAAGTCTATTAAGAAAAAAGCAATTCCAACCAGGTGATTGGGTGCTCCTTTATGATTGTAGATTTAAAATTTTTAAGGGAAAATTCCATACACATTGGATGGGACCTTATGAAGTGATCCAAGTATTCAAGAATGGAGCAGTAGAAGTTAAAAATATTGATGGACAAAATATAGTTTTCTTGGTAAATGGACACATATTAAAGAAGTATTTTCAGCCACTTGCCATGAAAGATTTTACACGGCAAGTCCAATGGAAATTTGGGATGGTAGTGGTGAATGGTAATACAAACCTTTTGAAAACATGAATTCTTTTTCTTCTTCTTTTAAAAAAAAAAGAGAATAAATATATTAAAAAAAAAAAAAAAGCGTAGAGAAAAAAAAACACATTTTCCTGTAATTATGAAAATCAATTCATTGACATGATTTCAGAAGGATGAACCTGAAAACTAGCTTGCTGGTAGGAAGATCACTAATTTCTAATAGAAAGAAAATGTTGATTGATCTTTAGATATGCTAGAGACCACCAAGTAAAAGCAGGTTCAGCAGAACAAACCTTTATACAATTGGGGTAATTAGCATGGATATTTTTATTCAAGTAACTCTTAATTTTCACTACAGTTATTTTTCTTGCACCAATTTAGGCAGACCTTCTAGAAAATTTTATGTCTTTCTTCATATTCCACCATTGTAATATTCCCTCAATTTTCTTCTTCAATCCTAGAATGATTAACCTTCCCATATTATTTTAAATTTACCCTAACCGTTTCGTAAAAATCCCACTTTACCCTTGAATTTTTTTTCTCCCTATCCCACTTCGATTTATTCCCTCTTATGGTAGTATTCCTGGAATCCCTGTAACAGAATTCCTTCCCATTCTGAAATTTCCCTTTTCCCACTTCTTTGTTCCCTCATGAATTCATTACAGGATCTCACGCACCAAGAACAAAAGGATATGCTCTGAAGCATCAAGAAAGGGAAAAGCAAATTTCCAGTATAAATTGAGGAAGCCATGCTGGAAGTCCAACCTATATTATATTTAAATTCCCTATTCTTTTTTCATATATTATGCTTGCACTAGTGCAAGCATGTCGTCCTATATATTAATGTAAGTAGAATGGTACTAGTAGAATAGCATAGTTTAAAGTGGTGCAAGCAGACCGATGCAAGCATGCACCCTGTCAGAAACATAGTACAATTTATTCTCTTCATAGTATACATCATAGGAAAGTGGTCATCATGAAAATTTATAGGAATTTCTTTCACTTAGTCGATGAGTACTTGCGCTAACATATTAACTAGGAGAAAATTATTTAAAGTATAAGATGTTTTAAGTTAAGAATCATGATCATTTTTAATGAATGCTAAGTTAGTTTTTTGAATTATGAAGGAATGTGGAAGTGTTTAACCATTGCTTGGATATAATTTCCCTTTTCCACCATAATCCTAGATTTCCTTCATTCATAATGATTACCTCACCTAGCCATTAAAATGTCGCTGCAAGTACCAATCCAGCCCGATCTCAAAGATGTCGTGCATCTGTTAACACACAGGTTGTTCCCTATGACTCCCAAGGGAATACGGCCAGGGTAACCACTAACCAATCTTTGGATTACAGCTCCTAGCCCAGCTGTAATCAGAGAGGGCTCTCTCTTTAAGTTTTGTCTCTGTTCTATGGAAATTTTTAGGCTAGTTATGAAGTTTAGGTTTTGGTTTATGTTTGGTTGGGAGGATGTCTTTCTGAAACTTTTAATGCGTAGTTCTGCATGTAAAATTAGTCCATTGGGCAATGGAGTCTGTGGCTATTGGTTTCTTGAAATCCTGAGTTTGATGCAGTTGGAGTTACAGGGCCGTTTGGATACTTCATGAAGCAAACTTTAAATTGTGATAATGGAGTGCAAACAGCCAGTGAAAAGCAATTAAGAATTTTTTGCTAAGCTGGGATGTGAGAAAGGGATGTATTCCTCAGGAGCAAACTTGAATTCCTGAAACAATAACCACTGTGATGATATAGTGTGAAAGGGTAGCAATTAAGAATTA
>APFE030837297.1:6376-47707 GCA_000404065.3 Pinus taeda
TGACTAGTCTAATCTCTATAATGCAATGAGGATGAGTAATACTTCTACCAATGCTGCTACTACATCTAACAAGTGGAAATGCATGAATCTAAACTATTGACATTATAAAGGACATGTTTTTATACTTTTTCATTAAGTAAGTGGAGTGATTGTGTTTTGTTTACTTATTAGGGTTTGATTGTGCAGATTGGATGGAGAAGGAAGGGAAGCGTGGGACAGGTTGGGGAGGCTAGGTGAGGTCCCTATGGACCCTTGACATTCATCCACAGAGGCTTTCCACGTTCAGAAGCTCAGCAACCGCGTGAAAGACCTCCTACAGGATGTCTGCAGGGGATTCTACAGGAAACTCAGGGTTTTCTACAGGATGTCCCTGAATTGCTACAGGATGTCTCTGAATTGCTACAGGGTGTCTACCGTGGAGGACTGAGGTGAGGGAAAGGTGATGGACGGGTAGGAAGGGATGTGAGAGATAGGGATCAGGCTGGTGATGGCTCAGGAATGGAAGGATGAGATGGGAAACAGGTGTAGGGAGTGTGTTGGAGTGATGGATGTGAAAGGTCAAGGAATGAGGCTACGTGAGAATTAGGAGATGTTTAGGAAAGGGCAGAACGCAGTGTAAGGCAAAGAAATGTGGTTGCATGCAAGGTCAAAATAGAAAGGATGGTAATGAAACGAGATGGAGGAGAGTGTAAATGAAACAAATGACCAAAACTGTTTATCAAACCGGAAATGCATCAACCTACACTAAGTGTACCGTGATTTTATTGAACAATGATCCAAAACGCAAGGAGAAATACATATGAGACTGTGATGAAGAGATGTGTGGTTCGTGTAAATGACAAGGAAGCATCTAAATCCAAATCATAACTGAGTCAACCAAATTCATGCGTGTTTTTGGTGGTCTGCTATGGACTACACCCCAATCTTCAAACGAGATGGCAGTGAGCCTTAACAACCGATTTTGCTGGAGCTCCAATGGATGTTATGTATCATTTGCTACACTAAACAAGTGGAAGTAATTGTACCATAAGCAAAATCTATCTAACTCATAGGAAAATCGAATTACAAGACTGCCATCCAAATTGCATGTGCAAATGAAACTTAAAATGCTGGAAAAGAAATAGAAACAATACTACAACAGAGGGGATCTATGGCTCTCAGGTTGGGCCCTAACCTGAGAGCTAAAGTCTCCTAATAAAACTCAGGAATCGATCACAAACTGTCCTCTTTATTCATAATTCAACGTCATGCCAAACTGGCTTACAACAAAAGAAAACAAAACTGGACTGCTTCCACAATGATACGATAACCCAAGAGATTCAACAACCTATCTAAGGCTACGGCCTCCATATTTATACAAAAAAGTGATGATCCGCCAAGTAGCCTTGATTCTAGGAGCTCGGCTGTCCAACTGAAGTTTAACTGCGGATTTGTGAGGTAGTCAAAATTGCTGTTCTGGTAGAACAGTTGATGACTGCTGTTCCTGTAGGACAGCTGGCTACTTTTGAGGCTAGGAGGGGAGATTGATTGGAGCTCAGAGTTCTCGGTGGGAATCACGAGGAATGTCCCAAAACTGTGGACTTCTCTCCACAAAATCAGCAGTGCCACCTTATGTCTCCTTATTCCTTTTGCGTTGTCTTTTGTTCCCCTTTTTTAATGCCAAAACCTGGAATCAAAATGCATTAGTCACGTGGATAAAGTGTCTAACCTTCCTCCTACAAACAACATGAAATAACTAAGAAATGCATGCATAAGCAAATAAAGATGAATGGTTTGAGCAAGTAAAGTAGGCCAAAATGAGCCCGAATTGTACCAAAATTGGGGCTCATCACAGAGATAGATCAAAATATTGGGGGCGATATCAGCAGGATCGATAGAAAGGCATATCAGGATTTCAGGATTTTTGATGTCAGAACATAAGAGACTTCAACATACTATTTAAAAGTGGATCTGAAATGGAATATTGGAGTAGGCAGTCAGAATGATGGACTTCAAAGACGACTAGGAATATCGGAAGGTTGGGCCTTGGAGAAAAGTGACATCGAAGCCTAGGAGTTCCATACCTCCTTAATAATTGAAATTCTTTGAAAAGGCCAAAGGTTGCTGAGAATAGAAATACAAAGGAAATCATTGAAAACCTAAGGAATCGAGGGACCCTTTCTCTCTCCTCCGAAGAAGACACATGGCAGCTGGTGATTGGCCCTGAGAAGCAGACATGGCTGATAACCTTAGTATGAAAAGGTCGTATAGTAGACTTGTGGCATTCAATTTGGGCATTTTTGAGGGCCTAATGGGGTAAATCTAGGTGACACGTGTCACCACTAGGGAGGTGCCATGTGGAGACAATGACATCAGTGTGGCATCATTTCGAAGGTCGGAATTTTGGAGGAAAGAGATTTCGTAACCCATGTTTAAATTATTTTATAAAACATTCCTATCCAATGGAGGGGTTCCGATGTTGAATGCCACTTGGTCATGAGGACCCAAAGGGCCAAGGGCATAGAGTGGGTTGAGCTCCTAAGTGTTATAGAGAATATCAGAGGGAGGTGGCATCAAAAATCTATTTTTAATTCCAAATGGAGAACTTTTGATGAGAGGAGATCTGACAGGGAGAGGCACTTGGTCGCAAGCATTCAAAAGAACCAAGGGAAGAGAATAATTGTAAAGGTAAATAGGCCACTGACAAGAGCCCGAAGGCTTTAGCGCCCAAGCGCCAAGCCACATCTCATGGCACCTGGTTCTATGGCAGACTTGCGATAAGGAGGATAATGGAAAAGGGGCTAAGAGCATCAAGACAATATGATTTCGTAACTTCTATTTTAATATAGTTACAATGGATGGGGGCTCTAACACCGCATCACCTAAGCACTACACTGGTGGTCACAAGCAAAGGTCTCATAGAGGAAAAACAAGAATAGGGCTAGGGGCATCAAGGAGATGAAATCCATTTGGGACTTCATAATTCATAAAGTTCTCTTAAATAGTGTTGCAATGCAAGGGGCCTCTAAAATCTCAAATGTTCTATTGTATGAAAGCCTCTAGTCACATGAAATGATTCTATGATGAAAAAGCAATAAGGGTTTAAACGAAGAGGGGATAGGGGCATAGGGAGGTTGTGATTTCGTAACTTTCTTTAGATAAGAGTTATGATATATTAGGGCCCGATATTGCAACAAAGGAGTATGGAAGACGAATGGGTCAACAACTTAATAAATGCATGTAGAAGATTCGTGTCGTAGGAGTAATTTCCACTGCAAATATCATTGGGTCAAGGCTAGAAGGACCACGATTTGTAGAGGGAAGTTTGGTCTTGTATTATGTTGAGAGGTAAGCCATTCCTAATATCACATGTGCATTGCAGGGGATTAAAGAAAGAACAACACCATCAGTTCATAGAAGCCATGCTACCGTACATTTTGATATTTGTGCAGTATGAATGAGAATTAACTCTCAGTATGGAGATCACTCAAAGGCACATTCCCAGTGGTTAATGACACATAAATGTGATCATTTCCTTAACACCACCACTCTCATCCTGCTCCAGAAAGAGGAAATTCAAGCAGTTAAAGGGAGAAAGCGACGGGCGTATTGGTAGGTAACTGTGGATGAATATTATGGCAGACACGTGGCCAAATTAGAGGCAATCAAAGGAATTGACAAGGGAGAAATTTTATTGTGTCAATCATGACACCTCATGTTTCATTTATGTTTTGTAAATACTTCCTTTCAAAGAGGAATCAAAATATGTTAGGATAGTTAGGCCACTCGCAGCTCAGACAACTAGAGCATTCAAGATATTTTGTAACTATTCTTTGAACTCTTTCCCTATAAAGAGAGAGGAAAAACTCGTTAGGAGGGTTCAATTTTCCTAGTTCCAAGAGGTTGTTATCGTCTTGAAAATCCTACTACTTTGGGCTAGGACATGTATTTCATTCTAGAATATTAATGAAAATTTTTTGGTGATTCCAAGAATTCGGGATATGTAGTGTGTGTTCCTTATCTGTATGTCATTTCATGTGTATTTTATTATTCTCAAAAAATTATGTAATTATAGTTGTTGGATTCACTCTTAAGTCATAGATTTACTTATGTTATGTGATAACAAATGGTACATGCGAGATTATAGATTTATCTATGTTATGTATTCGTAGATGATACTTACGAAATTGTAGATTTACATGTGTTACGAAATAGCTTATAGTACCTATGAGATATAGAGTTGAAAGCCTTAAAATGCACTCCATAATGTATTCACTTCATTCCTTTTATCCTTTCATGATTCTACTAGTATTTGTTGCATAGGATTTTGTATCCAACCCTTTGCACTGAGTTCCTTCCTTATTTTTCTCCTTCCCATGTTACTGCAATGACAAAATTAAGTTGCATTCTCTGTGCGTCCAACATACCTGAAACATTTATTCTTATGAACGATACCTTGTTCATGTGTATAGTGAATCTACCTCTGAGAAAGGAAATTAAACCAACATCTAAATCATTTTACATTCATTTCTTGAGCTGCATTGATTTATCTTCGAGAGACAACAAGATGTCCTAGGCACTGACCTCTCCTCAACCCAGCAGTTGTCTCTAGGAGCGACAATAGAATCGATGTTTTTGTTTTCACATATCTATACGCAAGGCCATTTAGGAAACTTTACTAGTTTCATTTAATTAAGGCGAAAGGCGCTCTTCAGCCTAGTATGCAAGAGATGTTGTAATGTCCTGTCGTATCTTATAAACATTTTGACTCAGTCAAAATACATAAAAATAAAAATAAATAAAGAGATTAATGTAATGTAATGTAAGGTAATGTAAAGATTTTTACTCTCTCAAAATAAAACAAAAATAATCCTATGTTAAGATAAAAATTCTACGTTATTTTTTTTTTAAATAATTTTTGTTGAGTAGTTAAGGTAAACTTGACATGGTCAAGTTACCAATGTTTTGAGCTCCAGGTTTATGAGAACCCATGGTATTACCCATTGTATTCTTGTTGAATATAGCCTATTTAACGGGGGGAATTAAACTAGCCTAAATCCATCTTAACTCTCGATCTACCAAGGGTGGAGAGGGATCAAATCTCTTGAGATGGAAATATCTTAAGATGCAAAGAAATTTAATCCCTTTCAATAAGATAAATCTAGGATGGTTTATTTTTAACTATATTAGAACTTAGTTATTTTTTTTTAAAGAGAGTTTATTTTTGGATATAGGATATCCCTAGTAAAAAACTCACTCGGCCATATATATCTCATTATATAAATTTCATTTTTCAAAAACAACGCAATTCACCAACCCCAAAAATTATAACTATAATCAAATTTAAATGTATAGAATATCATAACCCATCTCCAACCTTCACGTAATAATTTATTATAAATTCAGTAATTAAATTTACATATATATAAACAATTTAATTTAATATTGGAATGGACTCATATAAGTATGGGTAAGATTTCAATGTTGAATTTGTGATTTGGTATAAAATACATAAATTATTATAAATTCAGTAATTAAATTTACATATATAAACCATTCATTTTAATATTGGAATGGATTGGTAAGATGTCAAGGTTGACTTTGTGATTTTAGTATAAAATACATGATAACTTATAAATGTAATTTTTTTTTAGTAATTTGAAAAATATATTTTTAATTATGAATTATTATCATATGATAAGTAAAAAATATATTATTATAAATATATATTTATATTAATTTTATTTAATTTAAATAATTAGAAAAAATATATATAATTTTTGTATAATATATATAATTTTTAATTAATTATATTATTAAATAATATGTAAATTTTTAATAGCCTCATTATTAAAATTTTCATAGTTAAATTATTAACTAATTTTTATTTTATAAAATATTTTTATATTTTTATATAAAATAAAAAAGAATACACATTAGTATATTTCATAATTTCAACAACTTTACAATAATTCGAAATTTCTATGCATTTTTATACCTGATAAGTCCGTGTTCTAAGTTTTTTTTTCAGGAGAAAAAAAGCGGAATATATTATATTGTGTTCATATAAATACAGATGTAGATAAAAACATTGCTTATCTAGAATGTACATATATGGATATATGTATATCATATGTGCTGTCAAAATTCATATCTAGATTTATACAGATAATTGTTATATTTGGAAATTGTCCCGGATAGATAGATCTTATATGATAGGAAATCTTTGTGATATGGAGAAAATTCAGTTAGACCCATATATCATATGCCAGTCTGACAGAATGTTATCAAGGATGCAATTTGGCGGTGAGACCGTGTCGTTGAAGATGGATGCATTCCTCCATTTCCAGACATTCCATAGAAAAATGAGAATAAGGAATCGTGTATTCCCTCTTTGTCTGCTCCATCCAATAAGCGCTGCATTAAGAGAATCATAAGCAGTCAGAGGGAAATAAAAAGTGTTGGCCAAAACATACCAGATTCGCTGAATGACTGAACAGTGGATGAACATGTGTAGATTTGTTTCTTCTTCAGTTCTGCAAGCTGTGCATCTGCTGGGGCCATGCCAATTCCGTTTTCTGAGGTTGTCCCAAGAAAGATTTTTGTTATAGAATACAAGCCATGCAAAATGTATGAGCTTTGGTGGACATTTTGCCTTCCAGTAGATAGATGGAAAAGATGGCAGCGAATATGGTGTTCTGTTGCTGATCAGGTGTAGGTATATATCTCTGACTGTAACAGGCCTTCTAAATCGGCTGACAGTCCATTGAATATCATCCTGTTGTCCATGTCTATGAAGACCGCTTCCAGATAGCATATCAGAAATTGTAATCCATCTTTCGGACCATGTGTTCTGTAGATTGAGTTCATATTCATTCTTCCATATAGGAGAGGATCCGCGCCAGTCTTTTATGAGTTTCTCCCAGGTGAAAATCCCATGATGCTGTAACATATGATTGAAGTCTGCAGGAATAGATAGGTCGGCGAGACTGCCAGAAAGAGTATCGATATTGATAAAGATTTTGTTGCCTGTGTGTATTCTCCAGCAGAGGCGCGATAAGAAAAAACTTTCCACTTTCCGCATGCTGTTCCATATGGGGGAACCATGCCGCGGTCCGATGGAACCTTTCCTGAGCCAGTGTTCGATGGAGCGGCCCTTCATGTATCTGATTTGGATGATGCTGCTCCAGGGGGTACTTCCAAAAACTCCCCGCCATAAGGATCGGCAAATGAGCGCTCTGTTAAAAATTCTTAAATCCATGATCCCCCAACCTCCTTGCTGCTTGGGTAAAGAAATGTGTTTCAGACCAGCTAAGTGGAACTTTTGTTGAACAGTTGAGCCGCCCCATATAAATGATGCCGTGGTCCGGTTAATGCGCTGGATTATGCTGTTTGGGAGATTAAACAGATGTGCCCAATAAACTGATAGGTGAGTGAGTACAGATTTGGATAAAGTCACACGGCCCGCCAGAGATAGGGCGCGATGCTCCCATTGGGATATTTTTTTGAAGTAGCGTGCAATGAGCCATTCCCAGTCTGCGGAAGTGTATTTGTGTGATTTGAGTTGGAAGCCCAAGTATGAGATGCCGTTTTGTAATGATTGATGTCTAATTCCGAACATATCAGCAATAACCCGGATCAGATCTGTGGGGACGCCTTGGTAATACAGAGTAGATTTCTGAGAATTAATTGTGAGGCCTGTAGCCAATTGAAATTTGTGTAGAATTTCATATATACAGTCCCATGTGGGGCGGTGTAAGATGGCGCAGATGAGGATATCATCCACGAATAGATTGTGGGACAGTGAGAGATTCCGACCGATCTCAATGGGAATACAACGCTGTTCCTCCACAGCCTTGTTTATGTGCAGACTTAGTGTATTCATGGCCAAAATAAAGATTATGGGAGCCAGTGGGCATCCCTGGCGGAGACCGCGTTCAGCATGAAAATAAGGGGAAGGAGTCCCGTTGATATTTATAGCATATTTCACGCCCTCTATACATGCCATTATCCATCCAATCATTTCGGGACGAAGGCCAATCTGTGCCAGAAGGCAGCGTATGAAACCCCAGTCCAGGCAATCGTATGCCTTTTGAAGATCGATTTTAAGAACAGCCCCTGAGATGTTCTTGGAGAACATCGAAAATATACATTCTTGAGTTGAAGCTACAGCATCTAATATGTTCCGGCCCTTTAGAAATGCGTGTTGATCCTTAGAAATTGTTGAGGCAAGAGTACCCTTGATGCGTTCTGCGATTATCTTTGATATAATTTTGTATGAAATGTTGCAGAGAGATATCGGGCGATAATCATAGAAGGAGTCTGCGTCTTTCTTCTTTGGTATGAGAGCAATTAAGGTTGATGTTACATGAGGATGAATGTAACCTTTGATACGGGTATCTTCGATCATGAGTAAAAGATCCTGTTTAATTAGCTCAAAAAAATGAAGGAAAAATTCGACGGTCCATCTATCGGGACCAGGGCATTTATCCTTGTTGAATGCCTTGAGAATGCCAAGAATTTCTCCTTCTGTGACCGGCTGGAATATGGCATCGTTGGAGGATGCATCAAACATAGTGGGAAATAATTCTATGCCCCAGAGGATATCATGAATAGCGCAGCCCTCCCCACGGCTGTATTGCTTTTTAAAATGATAGAGTGCAGCATTTGTGATGTCGCTTTGTGAGTAATGATGGCCTCCAGAACCATCTTGAATTTTCCAGATAGTGTTAATCTCACGCCTGAGATTGGCATGTCTGTGGAAAAATTTGGTATTTCGGTCTCCCAAAGCAAGCCATAAAGCCCGGCTTTTTAGACGCCAAGATGATTCCTCCGTATCTAAGATGTGGTTCTTTTGGCGCATAAGATCAGCAATCTTGCATTTGATATTGAAAGATAATGAGTGGGGATCGCGGGATGAATGGATGAAGTCCAACTCGGATTGGATGCACGAGAGGGCAGATCGGTCCCGCATGCGCTTTTCCCTCTGCCAGTTCATGACAAGGAGTCGAATATATGCCAGACGTTCACGAAAAGAGGGCCCATGGAGTCCCTGTACAGGATCATTCCAAGCGTCATTGACAATTTGATTGAAGACGGGGTCTGTAATGTAGGTATGGTTGAACTTGAATGGATAGCGCCGACGAGGAAGCTTCTGCCGCCACTGAATGAAGATCGGTCGATGGTCTGAGATGGAATCAAGACCAATGGAGAATGTAGGCATACCCATATCCTCAACAATCTCCTCCTGAATGATAACGCGATCGATGCGCTTTGCAATATAAGCGTTTGCCAATCGACCGTTCTGCCAAGTGTGGGTCTGTACAGAGAGCTCAATGTCGATAAAATTCCAATGCAGCAACTGAGATCTGAGGAAGTCGGATAACGGGTCCCGTTTCCTACCAGCACCCCACACTTCATCAGGGCATAGTGTGAAGTTCATGTCACCAACAAGCATCATGTGACGAATCTGGCATAGATCCGAGGAAAAAAATCTGTCCCAAAAAGGCTGTCTATGCATGTATGGGGCATAGATGTTGAGTATATGGATGGGGCGCCGATGACCACGGAAGGTGGCAGATAGTAAAATGCCCGCGAAGCATTTATAGGCAGATGCGCGAATCCATTGGGGATCCCACATGGCGACAAGGCCACCCGAGAGACCACAAGCATCAAGAGCCACGATGTACCAGGAGGGAAGCATCTTCCGGAAATATGAGATTGAGGTGGACCTGTCGTGCATTGATTCCTGAATAAGAATGATTTTAGGCCGGGCAGAAAAAAATATATTCTTGAGCGCAAGGAATTTGGGGCCAGCGCCAAGCCCGCGAATGTTCATGGAGATAATATCCATCAAGATTTGGATGCATCAGCCAGATCTGCTCTAAGGGGCTGAGAGAGAGAGGATGACATGTCGAAAATTGGAACATCAATAAGAGAATATGAACGGTCGCCCAGTGCAGGAGGATTGGATCGCCCCCGAAAATGTCGAGAGCCACCTCTGGCAGTCTTACGAACAGTAATATTGAGCCCCGAAGCCGGACTGATAGTGGGAGAATTTGGATGAGGTGGTCTGTGGATGGTAAGAGGCTCCAGCTCCACGGATCGGCGGTGAAGAAGAAGATCCACGTCGCTGTCGAAATTATTAACCGGCGATGATGATGGGGAATTGAGAGGGGTAGACGCCATCATGGGTTCCTTCCCCTTATTGATCAGGGAGCAGGTGGCTCGGGGGGGGGATGAGGATGAGATAAAAATAGGGAGGGATCCAATACTGAGATCTCCAGCCGGGATAGGAGAGGGGGAGCGAATGGGTGGATCATTGATAGGTTCGGGGATGGGAGCATGCGGGGGGGGAGACGGTGGGAGACCAAGAGGGATCTGTGCCGAGGGGACCCCATGGGACGGGGGAGAAGAGGGGGTCGGGTTATCAGGCGGGTGGCGACGGGATGAGGTGCGGTGATGGGGGAAACGACGGCGGTGGGCGTCCCGGCGGGGGCAGGCCTCGATGAGGTGACCCGTCTTGTGACATGCAGCACATCGGAAGGGTATGCCCCAGAAGTCGAGGCGTTGAGATATGCTTATACCATGCCATGAAATGTCAACATGTTCGGGGTAACCACCACGGAAGGCTCTATCGATGAGGATCCAAGCAATCCGTTTGTCCCTTTCCCCAATAATCCAAGGGTCGGCATATATGAACCGGCCGATGGAATTCCCAATGATTTCCATGATCTCTTTAGACCACATCTCAAGCGGAAGGTTCGGAAGCTTCACCCAGATCAGATTATGTTGGGGGGTATTCTTTAAGGGGTCGAACCCAATAAACCACCGATGAAGAGCAAGAAAGCTTCTTTTGTAAACCCAGGGAGCCCGAAGGATAATCTCCGAATCTGCAGCGTCAAGAAAATGAAAACAGAACCAATCTCGCATAAGATGAGAAATAATGGGAGTATAACCGATAATGGGTTTCCACCGGTCAGATAGCCATTTCCTCATTTCCAGTTCATCCATAACCGGAAAGTGCCATTGACCGATAAGAGCACATCTTTGGAGACTGTCAATCCGCTCAGAGAGGAGGGCATTGTTCAGGTCGATAGCCGGCGGAGGAGCAGAAGATTTGACAGGATTGCGTGATCCACGAGACGACCTGAGGGGGGGAGCATGATGAGAGAGTGGATGGTCACGTGGGGAAGCAGCGCCCAGATCAGCAGGAGACAAAAGGGGAGTCGGGATCCGCGTTTCCTCCGCGAGAATGGCGGCCCTGATTAAAGCCTCCGTGGCAGAAGAGTCTGAGGCGATGTCCATGACAGAAATAGAGTCAGTGACAAATCAGCAAGAGTGAGAATAGGTCATCAATATGAAATGACATCGAACCACAATAATAAATGGTATAAACGTCTGGAAATGAAGATGGCGTGGAATAGAGGATGGAAAGGTACAGCGTGAGAGATTATCATAATCAGGGAATTGATGGGAGGTAGCTTGAATTGATGGATATCGGGGTCAAAGGACATATGATGGATGAAAGTAGGGGAGAAAGGATGTCCTATAACGCCGTCAATGACCATATGGAGTAAATGGAGCCAGATATGGATCAAGACAGAAGATCCTGGAGATAGATATATCGAGGGAGACAATTAATGACATCTATCATAGGGGTCGAGGACATGTCGGAAAATGGGAAGAAACGGGAAAGAATTGCCGGAGGACAGAAAGAAACCGACTGGGCAAAGAAAAACGGAGTGTTTACAGAGCCGAGGGGAATGTTCAAGGATCTCGGCATGTAATACAGCAACAGTAAATAGGAATAACGCACCACCAGGTGCCAATGCGAAACCTAAAATTTGTGCATGGTTGGTATACATATAAAAACCGTTTCATGAATATGAAACAGTTAGATAACATGATGCGCACAATGGAGATATAAGATATCAAAAACTGAGATGATAGATATACATAGCTGGAGATAATAGGCAAAGTTAAAAAAAAACAACTGTGTGTGCTATAATAATGTGCATAGACAATAGAGATGACAGAGAGTGGCGTACCTGGAAGAGCGTCACCCCTCAAGCGAGAACACGCCGCATACAAAGAACCAGGGATAAGTGGAAAGGAAGAATGTCACTGCATGGGTCGGGTAATTGAGAGATACCAGCATGAACAGGCAGGAGGCCGAGGGTCAGGCTTCGACAGGTGAATGGAGCGGAAAAACGACATAGTCATCTGGTTGGTCATAGGTGCGGCATGTTCCGTGATGGCGCTCTTCCATGCTTTCACACTCAGATTAAACAAATTCTGCAATTGAAACATTTACAAAGCGATCAGCTCCAATTCCCCATCATCCATGTCCGTGTTCTAAGTTGGTAAATGACTTTTTCCATTTCAAATACATCAACTAATTAAGCTTCTATACTAAAAGTTGGTGTGACCTAAGGTATGATCCTCCATATTAAAAGTTGGTGTGACTCAAGTAGGGTATGATCCTGATTGATTTTGACCACTTAAATGCCCCCAGATCATGACTCACATTACCTAACAACCAAATGCATAATAATAATAAATTAATAATATATTTTCACTATATTTTGAATTCAAAAAATTTACACTATAATAATAATAATCTTTAATGAAAATATATTTTAAACCTAATTGAAACTAAAAAAACAAATTAAACCCGGATGCGGGTGTCCGAATTGCATTTAAGAGTGTTAACAGCCTACCACGCGAAGAGGACAACGGGCAGCGGTTTCGATCCTTGGAAGAGCATTAAGAATGCAGAGAATTCATTGTAAGCCGTCAAGGATGAAGAGCATTCATGGCACTTCAATGCTGCGTTCGAACCAAGGTATGAGCAGAGGCGATAATAGGATGGCGCAGGACGATTCAAAAACATTCGACCCGGTTCAGTTCAGGCTGCATGCTGAATGGGTAAGGTTTGTTTTCAGGCCTGTCTTCAGTCAAGTGCATATGATTTCAGCCCCTCTGCAAGTGTTTGAAAGAATTGACAGAGAGACGCGCTCAGGGGTGCCGCGACTCTGTGGTGACATTGATTTTCTGGTTGAAGAAACCAGCAATCTCAACTTTGGGATTGCTCGGGGCTCGCTCCAGGAGGCAACCGGGTTACATTTGGTCTCTGGGCAACCTCTGTCCCCGTAGAGTCTCTCCTCTCGCTTGTGCTTCTCCGTCCTCGAATAGATCGGAGGATTCGGGGCAATTCATAAGCAATACGGTTCAATCCGCCAGGTTTCAATACCGCCGTCGAACCAACAAGCCTTTCATTTCTGCTCTGATTACAGTCATCTTCGAGGAGGAAGATGAGGAGGAAGACCCCTCGGAGGAACAATCGCCCTTGCACTCCAACAATTCCTCGCCAAGCCGAGGGATGGAGGACAGCTCATATTCCCCATCCTCGCAAAGCAAACTTGTGGAAGAGAGCTCTCTCGCCCCTACAGAAGAGCAAGCCAAGGTTCTGGCGGAAATTGGAAGTATGCAGGACTCGAAAGGGCCTGAATCAGCACAAGAACAGGCTAAGATTTCTCCGGAGAGGGCAGAATCCAAGCCAACCTCGCCACAGAATCAAGGCCCACACAAGATGCCGGATTTCTACTATGCCAACACGCTGTATCCCAAGCTGCCGCCGGGCATGAAGTTGGAAGACGTTCCGAAAGGCATGGATATTTCATGGGAACCCCTGGACGAGTACAACGTGCAAAGCTCTGAAAATGTCAAGTAATCTGCTTTCTCCTGCTCTTTTTTGGAGGTATGTTCGTTTTTGGTTGGTTGCTTGTTCGGTTTCGGTTGGTTGTTGGTTCGGCGTTGGTCTACCTGTTTGGTTCTGGGCGCGGCGTTTTGGCTGCTGGAGCACTCTCCAGCAAACAAATTTCCTCTATCTTTTGCTATCTCCAGCATTCAGGCAGTTCTTACGTTATGATGAATTTTGCTTATGAATTTTCCACTCTGTGATACAACTTATGTAAGGGGCATCAGCCTCAGTGGAACTATTAATTTTGACATTAGTCTGAAAGAGAGTTGCAGTCATCAATGGCACTCTCAGGGGTTAAAACCTCTTGTACATATTTTTCTCTTCTTTTTAATATAATTTAGCTTAGTCTTTGCATAGAGAAAAAAAAAAAAAAAACAAATTAAAAATCCCTTCCCATCCTATAACATTTTAAATTCAAAAAATATTACAATATAGCATTAATAAAATCACATTTAAAAAAAAGTTTACACTCTTCACCAATTTAAAAAAAAAATAAAAAAAAAAATAATAAAAAAAAAAAATATATTTATTGATAATTAAGTTTATAAATATAATATTTTAAAGTAATTAATTGATAAAAATATACAATAATTATATAAAATATTATTAATTCCTTTTGTTTCTCATATTATTTAATAAATATCTTAATATCTTTATATATTATATATTATAATAATTTTTGGATTTTCTGTTCTCAACTATTAATATGCAAAATAAGATCTGATTCTTCAACTTATGTTGAAAATGAATTACACTAACACATTGACAAATACTTTATCATATAATATAAACCAAAATACTTTATCTCACACTACTTATACGGATAATAAAAACCTAAATTCAACCATTATTATAATTATTGAACGGACTAACTCTATATCATATAAATACCATCCCAATTATTAATTAAACAAATAAAAACTAATAAACGCATTCACTTTTATATATGATAACCTTTAATGATTTAATATCCCACACCAGTTTCACGCATATCCTAAGTTCCCCACCGCTATGGTGAAAAAGAAACAAAGAAAGACAAAAAAAAAGCATACAAACACAGCTTTTTGTTAAAAAATTTCCCAGAGCTATGGTGATTTAAATATGAAAAGAATAAAAAATATAAGGTCAGTTCTCCGTTGCCACGCGAATATTTAAGGCGTTCACCAATCATTTGTTTCTGTAAAACTTTTGTCTAGATCTTCACATAAAGGCGGTATAAATATTCACGTGACACAATAGTAAAATACGTCTTGGGATTCTTTAGTGATTTAGTATGATTTGAAAATGTGAACTATTTAGTATTTAGGAATTTTATGTCAGATTATCTTCTTTAAATAAACATATGAATTAAAAATATATTTTATATAATTATTAAAATTATTTTAATATATATATTAATTTTTTAAATATTAAATTTATGTTTTATTAGGTTACTGCTTGTTAAGTGACATTTATGATTAGTAGAGTTGTATAATTTATACGTATTATAGAATTTTTTGTAATTTATATAGTTAATATTATATTTTTATTATAATTTTATGGGTGACATCAGCCCACTGCCGTATCCCCGGCTAGGGTGGATGTCATCGTCATATGGCAACGAGTTGTTTTATTCATTGTGTATTGTGTTTAGTTAATGTTGCATTTACAGAGCTAGATGTGACTTGAAAAGGGAAAAATACTGAGCAATTCCATTTCGTTTTTACCCACTTGAAATTTTTGATATTGTCATTGTATCTGCAGTAGTTCAATACCTCTTGTCAACCCTTTTTCACATTGGTTCTTGCTCATACGAGGAATAGAGAGCGTATCTATTTTGGGGGAACAATGGATCTGTTGTTGAAATTGCAAGCATAAGCGCAACACAAGTACTCAATGCATAAATAAATTTATTTTAATTCATACATTTTACCTAAGAATTGTTTGCTCAAAACATCTCAATGGTTTGTTTGAAAGTTTAGGCTAATTAATTGATCCAATATTGATTTTATGTAATGAGTCAGGAGTTGGGGTTAATTCCCTCCTAACGTTGTCAAAAGAACTCGGGGCCCGACCTCTAACTAGTCGGGGTCGGGGTCTTACATCCTCACGCAAGCATAGTCAACAAAGCCTGGAGTCTCGACTTCGGACTAGTCGAAGTCAGGGTCCAATGGCTTACTAGGATATTTGAAGTACATTTCATACAAATAAATTTCGGGTGGTTGCTACATGTTGAAGAGAGAGAGAGAGTATAATGTAGATTTACTCCTGTTGATTTGAATAGAATACAACAAAATGGTTCTTGACCTGCAAATGCAAGGAATGCCTTGATTTCTGATGTTCAAATCAAGAATTCAATACAATTATGCACTATAACACATGATTTACAGAGCTTGTAGGTAATTATTTCAATCCAATAACTCTAGTTGATGATACATTTCTCTCATAAAAAATGGAGAGTCTATTTCTCCATCCAGTTTTGCAAGCACCTAATGAACACCAACACGAGTATTATCTGAATGGCAATAAAATATTTTATGGGAGAAATAAAAAGGGGTTTCAATCTATAACTTTGAACCAAGTTTGTAGCAGTAAAGGAGGGGGATGTATATAACAGTCGTCATGATTATCATCAACAAAAGAAAGCCAATGGTGTTGTGATTCCCAATAATGATATTGGTAGTTAGCATGTTCATCATAATAATTTTAAGTGGAGCAAAGAGGAGAATAAAATCAAAGAAAAGCAACGTCAACCACAAAAATCCAAAATGGATTTTTTTGGGACTACTCATAGTATTGTGCCATTTCAACATTGTATGGTTGCATCAAAGCACTCAGATGCAGGGGCTTCATGTAAAGACGACAAGTCTCCCCTTGTTGATGAGCGAAGGCCAAGAAAAAGAAGGAGAAAACCTAGACTGAGCTAGCTAAACAAGGAAAGGATGAACGAAGGAAGAATCGGTATTGCACTAACAAACAGGTAGTCCACATACCTCCCTTTACTCTTTGGGTTCTATCCTTAAGGGGGCACCCTACCTTGTTCTACTCATGCATGAATGGTTTAGGGAAAAGGTAGTCTGCAAAACCTTACAAAAGATGTTTTTGCAGTGGCTAGTTTTCAAAGTAGAATCCCTTCGTCGAAACAAAACTTTCAAACAAAACATTGATCTCAGGAGTGGATCCATTGTTGAAATTGCTGGCATTAATGTAGTTACTCACTACATAAATAAATTTATTTTAATTCAATACATTTTACATAATAATTATTTGCTCAGAACATCTCAATGGTTTGTTTTAAAGTTTAGGCTAATTAATTGATCCACTATTGATTTTATGTAACGAGTCAGGAATCGAGGTTAATTCCCTCCTAACGTTGTCAAAAAATTCGAGGCCCGACCTCCGACTAGTAGGGGTCGGGATCTTACATCCTCATGCAAACACAGTCAATAAAGCCCGAAGCCCTGACTTCAGACTAGTTAAGGTCAGGGTGCAGTGGCTTGCTAAGATATTTGAAGTACATTTCATACAAATACATTTCGGGTGGCTGCTACATGTTGAAGATAGAGTATAATGCATATTTATTCCTGGTGATTTGAATAAAATACAATGAAATTCGTAGATTTCTACTTTTGTGGCTTCAATTGTACTTGTTGTTACAATACCCATAGAAGCTATAAGATTTGTATGGTGGAAGCTTCTGAAAATATAGAAGCATTTTGAATCACAAGCCATAAGAGGCCCTTCGTATAAGCTATTTCTTCGAAATGCCACAAAGATGGTGAAAATGGCACATCAAGAGAGTTTCTAGACTATTGGATTTTCTCATGTTCGAATTATGCCATTCTACAATCAATGGGGGAAGTCCTGCAGTGAAGTATTGTTGCAATCAATGTCTATAATACATTTATTACACAATTTAGTGTTTTCTATCTTATTCTTGCAAAAGAATGAAAGTAAGGCTCACTCACTCAATCAAATATTTTCACAATTACACTGAAAATTGACTTTTATTTAACCAAAAAGGTTGATGAGATTAGTATACATTAGAGAACTTTTGAGGTCTAAAATGGGCCTCCTAAGAAAAATGTACAACCAAAATAAACTTTACAAGAACCAATAGGATTCAATATGATGATCTCAACCATGGGGGATGATTCACCATTTTTGGGGTAAAAAAGTAAAAAGATTAAAAAATACTAAAATATTAAACCTATTTTTTCAACTTTTATTTTCAATTTATATCCCTAAGGTTTTACTCAAATTTCGAGTGGAAGTACTCGTTGGATGCAAAATTTAATTCCTCATCCAAGGAGTACCCATGTTGCATATTTTCGATGGACTTTACTACACAAAAAATTAGAAATACATGAAAAAAATGTGATTGCAATGACATTTTTCATGTATTTCTCATTTGTTGGGTAGCAAGTTCCATCGAAAGTATGCAACATGGGTACTTCTTGGATGAGGAATCAAATTATGCATCCAAAGAGTGTTCCCACTTGAAATTTGAGTAAACCTATAAGGAGGTAAGTTGAAAATACTAGTTGAAAAAGTAGTTTTTCATTTTTTCCCTCTAAAATTTGATGATGTAATGTAATTTTATTTTATTATTTCCATTATTATTTTATAATTTCCTTAGGAGACCCATTTTAGACCTCAAAAATCTTCTAATGAGGAGTTGGTTGTGTATAAATAATATTTCCAAATGAGCATTTGTTTTTCAATTTGTTAAACACTTTTATTTTTAATTTGCACATACAATTGTTTCAATGTTGAATAAGTTGATAGAGAGAAACAAATAAATGATTTCAATGGATCATAAATGAGTAGGTACAAGGACAAATTTATAAACAAAAGGCAAAGGAATGTGGTTTACATGTTCTTTGTGCCTCACAAAGTGATATTATCCCCATTTGGAGCCAATAACCCGAGGTGTAGTCAATAATGTAACATAAAATGACTCCCCCAAAATTCTTGAATTCACACAAGTTTGGCTTATTCATTGATATCTCCCTTGCCCCCTAAACCAATTTATCCTATTTATTAAAGATTATATCTTGGTTAGAACCTACCCTTTCTTCACCAAGTCCTTATTTTATTATCCAATCCCACTATTACTTAAATCCAAGTTAAAAAACCAAAAAAAAAAAATATTTTTATTATTTAAAATGAATTTTTAAAATTAAGGGCTTAATCTATAATAACTTTTATTTAAAAACAAGGGAGATATAATTTTGGAAGCAATGATAGAGGGGAGTTTTCCCTGTAATTCAACTCTTAAGGTTAATTGTAAACTTCTTAGATCTAAATGATTTGTTTATTGGATTCATGTCTCAAGGATAGTAGAGCATTGTTCCTATGCTAGTTTTTGGGTTTAAGATTCTCACTTTTCATCTCTATTCTTTTCTATTACGAATGTAATTATACATCTTCTAGGTTCGGTTCCTCATATATTCAACATTTACAAAGACAATTTCATTTTCATATTTATTTATATTTATGGTTTGTATGAAATGTTTATACAATAAACAAGACATGGATTAAGAATTTAGATTTGCTTTCATGCTTTTCCATGCCATTGTATATATGCATTTAAGATGATCATTAAAATCATCAAACAAATGTTTATCAATTGGATTAGTGTTAATAATAGTTCATTTTTATTCATCTTAGGATTCTTATGACTTCATTACTCACTACCACACCTGAGTTTTATTATTTTCTTTAAGCTTATTCCACCTTTCACTTTTAGTTATTGTGCTCTGAAGTTTGAGATTTTATGTCTAATGGATAAGATTTTGATCTAAGAGGTTTACAATGTTTTATTTGTGCCTACTATCATTTATTCTTAACCCTATTTATCATCTCATTCTATTTTGAATATGATGTTATGAGCTTAAAGACTATACCACTTCTTATTAATAATAAGAATTTATTTATTATCAATATTGAGGACGCCCCCTCTAGCCCAAGAACAAGCTTGAGGTTAAAAGTGGGTCCAATATGCCTTGAAATAGTTTCTATATAGTCAGGAACATATCAAGGAACTAATTGGGATATTAATGAGATTTTGATGTCAATTTTTAAGATTAGTATGCTCATTGTCAAAAGTTTCATTTGTTAGAAATGTGAAACTTTGTTGTATAACTTCAGTACCCCAAATATGGTTGTCCCCCCGAACTCTGGTTCCCATCATGCTCATCATGCTAGTGCGATCTAGAACATTAATGCATAGGGATGGGTGGAGACTCTTCACTATCAGCCCTGTAGATAACATTCAATGCAGAGGGGAAGGTGGTGAACATATCAGGACAGGGCATTCATACCCTACTCAAGACATGAACTAAGGAACTATTCCACCAAGGGATATTAATTCTCACATTCAAATGGATTTTCAAGTGGTTGGCCTCCATTGCATTTGCAGAGCAATGACGATCAGGTAGCTCGACACTAAAGGAAAATAATTTTCCTACCTTAAAATTATGGTCCATGAGCAAGGGTGTGCCAGAAGAAGAGGGTGTGGAAGAGGCCATCAACCCCTCCTCCCTAGCACATACAAGGCATGGAATAATTTGATGAGGATTTTCTACTTCACATCAGACACTTAGTCAGAATAAATGGAAGTGCAGGAGCTAAAAAACACTACTAATGGTCACTAGATAGTAAAGAACTTGTTTGGTCATCATCTGAGCTATTAAGAGGAAGTCCTACGTGTTGTGGAAAGTAGAATTGTGGACATAGATATCTATCTAGTCCAGACTTGGTTGACTTTGATGGCCCCGTAAGGTACTATGGGAATTCATTTCCCTCCTCCTCCCCCTTTGTCACCTTCATGTAACTTGCTTGCTAACTTGGATAATGCAGACTCAATTCATTAAGCTACCAAGCCTCCCAACATTAAACATCTAGGGCCCCAAAAGAAGGACTAGCAACTAGAGAGTCGTGACTCTTCTGGCCATGGGGAGAAGGAATTCACTTATGCCATCAAGATTGCAAATGTTGTCCATCCGAAGGGTTATACCTCTCAGTAGGAGGCCAACACTAGGTGGTGTGTTTATTGAAGGGGGATTACCTCCTTGGTTACTTGAAGGCTATGATGCTCCCTTCTAGTATCTCTCTCAATGTGACTAGGCTCATTAACCATCTCCAAGAAAAGCTCTCTCAATCTCTACTTTATTGGTTTTCTTGTGGTATTTTATTGCTTCAGTCAACATTTTTTTTTTGTACATCTATTTTTCTTTGGTCCTATTATATCAAACAGTGGTCTCTGGAATCCTAGGGAGACCATCTGGTTTTCCACTTAAGGGAAGATGGTTCTTCCTAAACATGCTTTACGTTAAAAAGTTTTTTGCACACAAAGAAAACACATTTGAGACTTAGTCTACTCATGTTTCTCCATGCATATATTCTATATAAAATTTTGAAAATATAATCAAAGTTTGTTTGCTTAAAAAAAAATTGTCCTAAATAATGCTCCCACATGAAGAATTAAAACTTCATATGATTAAGAATTTTTTAATTCTAATAACAAAACATATTCTTTTTGAAATTTCAAAAGTGCACAATAAACTATATCCTATATAGTAATAATTAAAAAAAAAAAAACTTAAAATAAAATCAAACCAAAATAAAAAATTATTTAACATTAAATTATATTTAAATATTTATAAATTATTTTATCGCATTTTATGTATATTTTAGAAAAAAATAATATATATAATTATAATTATATTTTGTAAATTAAATTATATATATATATATATGTATAGTATATATATATGTGGGGAAGGAATTCTCTTATAACTTAAAAAAATAAAATATGTTATTTAAAAAAAAGGCACAATTCATATAAATAAATAAGGATATGTGCAAGTTTAAAAGAAGGAAAGAAACAAGGAGAAGGATGTAAGTTAGAGATGAAGGCCTTTTTGGAAGGATGTAATGGCAAGTAGAAATAGAAAATCATAACAATTGGGTGAAACCTACAAGGAAGTGTTTAAGAACCTTAGGTACTACCACCTAAAGGAGGGGTTGCACACATGATTCAGTTGTTGTTAAATTCATCACTTCCTAACATTTTGATTGTATAAGAAGTCCACCATTGAAGTAAAGGAAGTGAAAGAAGTAGTTACAACAATAATTGGAGTACAAAGTCATTAGCCCAGCACATCACCATGTGGTACAACCATCATCGTGGTGACAAAGAAGGATGAAAGTTTGATAATGTTCATTAACTACCATGCCTTGAACAAAATTGCCATAAAAAATTAGTATCCTCTACTAAGGATTGATAACCTCTTCGATATGCTACAATACATTAGATTCTTTTGTGCGGTGGTCCTTAAATAAGGTTACCATTAAGTGAGAATTAAAGTTGAAGACATGTGGAAGACAATGTTCAAGACAAGGTTTGTGTGAGTGGTTAGTAATTCCTTTGGGTTTATCTGATACACTTGCAATTTTCATGAGATTAATGAATAATGCAGTACACCCTTTCATTAACTTATTTGTAATAGTATATCTAGTTAACATAGTAGTTTTCAATGATACATGGAAAAATCACTTCTCACGTTTGACACAAGTGCTAAATAACTTAAGGAAGAATTAGTTGATTTCTGATTTGTAGAAATGTATATGTGGGAAGACATTGTCAATATATCTTGGACACATGATTGATGGAGGAGTGCTAAGGGTAGATCTAGAAAATATTGTAACCAATCACCCAATGGCCTATTCTCACTAGTGTGATAGAGGTCATGAGTTTCATGGGTGTAGCACAATACTTAAGAAAGTTTATTATAAACTTCTCAATAGTAGCACAACTCAACCACCAAAAGAAAGAGATTTCATTAAAGGAAGCCACAACATTTGAAAACTCAAAAAAGAAGATCAAATATTCTTCCTTATTGACCATGCTAAATATATTATATTTTTTTGAATCAAGAACAAATGCTAATCAATATACATTAAGAACAAGGCTCACACAACAAGAGATATCGTGAATAACTATTCAAAATTGTTTGATATGCTACCAAAATTCTAAATTATTCTAATACCTTGATATTAAATAAAATATAACAATACATTCAATAATTAAAATTATTTGATATATATAAAATTAAGTCTAAACAATAATAAAATTATTTGATATATACACATTTAAGTAGAAACAATAATAAAAATTATTATATATTAAAAAATATTAAGAAAAAATAACCTAAAATTAATGAAATATATAATAAATTTATTTTATTTTCAAACTTTTAATCTATAAAATAATAAATAATCAACAATATAGTATAAATTATTTGTTATTAATAAATAACATTATTTGAAAAGTATTAATTTATAAATATGAATAGTTATTTTAGTGAGTGCACTTTCTCACCATCATAAATAAATGTTCATAAGATACTTTTAATGTGTTGGATAATCATTTCTCGCTGAAGCTGAGATCTAAACCTTTATCTATATATATATAAATTTAATTTATAATTAATTTTAATTATATTTAAAAAATTATTTAAATGAATAATTAAATTTTATATTAAAAATATTCATTTATATATTTTAAAGTAAATTTATATTGAAACAAATATATTTTTCATACTTTTTAATTTATGTGTGTTTCCAACAGTAATTATTTATAATAAATATTTCAATAAAAAATTAAGTTAAAAATATAATTAAAAAATTGTTTTTTAAACTATAAAAAATGCATATATATAGGTTATGTCATTTTGTGAATTTAAAATTTAAATTCACTTAAAATTTAGTTGGGTTATATTTAATTTTTTTTATAAAATTTGCATCATAATAAAGCTATGATCCTGCCAATTAAGTTATGAAAAAAAAATCCATAGGTTTAGTTCCAAACTATCTCATAACATAATATGATAGATTTAGTTCCAAAATATCCCATAACATAATCTTCCATCTTCCATCTTTCATTATATTGCTAGAGAAGCTTTAATTTCTTAAAATCGAGAACAACGCATTTGAATAGGTTTAGTTCCAAAATATCCCCTAACATAAGCTTCCATCTTTCCATTATATTGCTAGAGAAGTTTCAATTTCTTAAAATTTAAAACAACGCATTTGAATAGCTAAAAAAATATATTGTTCAATCAATATTTAAATAATTAATATGGTTGAACCAATTAATTAAACATTAATTGTTTACCTATTTTCATGTGTTACCATTTAAATTAAATTACATATTTAATTCACAAAATATAATTTTATTAAAACTAATTTATAACAATGTAAGAATTAAAAAAAAATTCAAATAAATAAAAACAATAGAAAATAGAAAATAAAATAATTGAAATAAACATAAAGAACGGATTACATGAAGTGTGTTGCGCGGGTGAAACGACATTACATGCCTCGATCTCTCCGTTAGACGGCTTGAGTACGATTCACTGACACAAGACGTGACACAGTGACCAGGATACAAAGGGCAGGCTATATTTCCGGCTGCAACAGTTTGGAGTTTTCATAATGTTTTGGGCAATTTTTCCGTCTGGTTAGACTAGGCGCAACAGTTTTCTTACTCAGTGATCAATGGCAACATCCATCTATGTAAACTGAAATGAAAAAGTGGGCTGGAGCAGCTACGCAAGCAGATTTAAAGAATATGCAATCGGGATAAGGGCTGCCTACTATGTTTAAATAGTGATTCTTTTCATAAAAAAAAACTACTATAATTTAAAGAGATTGTTTTTTCCCAGAAAGTAATGAAAATTTTGGAAATTTGGTAAAGATTTTTATAAACTTTAAAATTTTAAGCCCTTACATGTTTTTGATGGTGTTGAATCTATTTCCACCATCAAAACTAAATTTAAATATTGCTTTTACAAGATTTGTTTAAATATTTTTGCCATTCCATTTTTGATTGTCAATGCAAGCAATTTTATTTTTTGACAGTCGGGGCAATTCCTCCACTTCCATAGACGAGTCAAAAAAAACTAACAAAGGGATGATTGAAAAAAATTGGGTAATGATATCACGGTTGAGAGAAATTGGGAAATGATATCGATCCCGAGGATATGCAGGGATATAACTTTGCTCATCTTGGGTCTGCTAATGTAAGAGGTTAAGCTTATCATCCCTGGGCCCAAAAATGAAGCAGAGAGCCACGGCATCCTTATTCAAAAAGCAATTGCAGAAATTCTGTGAGCATTTTTCCAATTTGAAATCACAAGCGCAAAGAAATTTGAAATCCTTGGTCCCGAGCCCAGCATTGAATGCATTAAATTCATGTCTTATCCACCACTTACATTGGCTTCTAGATTCAGAATTGTCGACATCCGGTCAGTAACGTTGTGGAATTGCCACCATGGAGAATCGCGTAGTCTAACTCGGCCGACGAATTGTCTGGAAAGTTATGGGAATTTCGGTCATATTTAGAGAAAATCTGGTCAGGATTTTTGTAAATCCAAATTATAGTTGTTAGAGTTCGAAATTTTAGATGTTCTAGATGTTTTCGATAGTGCTGAATCTATTTCCACCATCAAAAACATGATTCAAACACTGCCTCTATAAGATTTTTAAGAAAAATTTGCCCAATTTCCAGCCACTTTTAACCGTCCAAGCAATTCCTAACAATTCCTAACTCGTTAGGCGACTCCATGGAAAATCGTGTTACGGTTCATAAATCTATGGCAATGTATGACTATTCATTAGTTTCTGTATGATAATTTGAAAACAAACATGAATATAAATTGTTATATATTAAATAAGTTATAATTTTGTAAATATTACTCGCCATAAAATAGTCTTATAAATATTATTCACCATAAATAAACGAAATCACATTTCCTGTATTTTGACTGTAATACAAACTAATTCACAATCGCATCAAATATGCTATGTGATGTTGATAATTTTAACTTGCATACAAAACACGAAAATTCCGTGCAAATATTTCTAACTTTATACGAAGCCACCAACAGCTTATCATTTTCAGAAGATACTGTCGTAATATTTCTCAGTTGATATGAAAATCCCAAAGGTGTATTGTGAGCCCATCCATCTCATCTTAATGCTGCCTCTCATAAGTCTTCCAAAGGATCTCGTATCCCGGTTAAATCATCGGCTCTTCCGCTTGCTATCGCTCTGGACAATGCTCATCTGACGGAGCGGATCGATAGTCTTCAGAAATGTGCCTTTATTGGTCAATGGCATTTCCCGGTTATGTGCGACCTGGAAATGCGGAAATGGATATCTGATCATTGGAAGCCTGTCATTGGATATACGCCTATTATATCCCATCTCATGAAGGATTGGTATTGTTTCCATTTTCTCGATGCTGCAGATACTGATATTATTTTGCGCGCTCCTTGGGTCTTCAAACGGAGTTTTCTCGCTCTTCACAGATGGTTCATCGGATATGATCCACTCAAGAACACTCCTTCTCACAATTTGATTTGGGTAAAGCTCCCGAATCTTCCGCTCGAAATGTGGTCGAAAGAGATTTTAGAAATTATCGGGAACTCTATTGGCCGCTTTGTATATGCTGATCCCTGGGTTCTCGGAGAAAAGGACAAGAGGATTGCATGGATCCTCATTGATCGTGCTTTCAGAGGTGGATATCCGGAACATATTGACATTACTTGGCGGGGTATGCGGACCACACAACGCCTGGACTTTTGAGGCATCCCTTTCCGATGCGCCGCATGTCATAAGACCGGCCACCTCATTGAGAATTGTCCCAAGAGGGATGCCCATCGCCGCCGTTTCCCTATTCATAACAAGTTCTCTCGGCGCCATCCCCATGCCTCTGCCCCCCTTCATGCCCCCCCGCCTTACGAACCAATCCCTTCTCCAACCTCGTCTCCTCGGCCCCCTAATGTCCACATATCCAATCCTATAGATTCGGGATTGGCCCGTGACTCTCCCTCTCTGCAACGCTCTTCCCCTCTCCCTCATGTTTCCATTCCCGAACCTCATGATGACGCCCCCATCTGTTCCCCCTCCCCTATCCAGATCGGTGATATCTATAAAGGCTCCCTCCCTATTTTCATTTCCTCATCCTCCCCCCCTCGGGCCTCCTCTCCCCTGTCCAACAGGGGAAAGGAACCCATACAGGCTGCTACCCCTGTCAACTCCCCCGCCTCATCGCCTGTCAACCTTTTCGACAGTGATGTCGACTTTCTCCTGCATCAAAGATCCGTGGAACTTGAGCCTCTCACCATTCATAAGCCATTCCGTCGCTCCTCTCCCACCATTAGTCCGGCCTCGGGGAAAAATATCACTGTCCGTAAGACCACCAGAGGTGGTTCTCGCCATTTTCGAGGTAGATCCATCCCTCCAGCTCAAGGGGTCCGCACTTTATCACTGGTTGATATTCCGATTTTTGATATGTCTTCTCCTCGATCCCAGCCTCTTAGAGCAGATATAGCTGGCACTTCCTATTCATGATGTATATTGTCTCCATGAATATCCGTGGGCTTGGCGCTGGCCCTAAATATCTTGCGCTCAAGCATATTTTCTTTTCTGCCTGGCCGAAGATTGTTCTAATTCAGGAATCTATGCATGACAGGCAAACCTCTATTTCATATTTCAGAAAGATGTTCCCCTCATGGTATATCGTGGCTCTTGATGCATGTGGTCACTCTGGCGGCCTTGTTGCCATGTGGAATCCTCTTTGGATTCGTGCTTCTGCTTACAAATGCTTTGCAGGCATATTGCTTTCTGCCACCTTCTGTGGGCATCGTATCCCCATTCATATTCTTAACATTTACGCTCCCTATATGAACAGGCACCCTTTTTGGGACAAATTTTTCTCTTCGGATCTATGTGAGATTCATCATTTGATGCTGGTTGGCAATATGAACTTCACTCTCTGTCCTGATGAAGTTTGGGGTGCTGGCAGGAAAATGGATCCGATCTCCGATTATCTTAGATCCCATCTGCTACACAGGAATTTCATTGATGTTGATCCCTCTGTTTTGACTCACACATGGCAGAATGGCCGGACCGATAATGCTTATATCGCCAAGCGCATTGATCGCGTCATCATTCAGGCAGATATCATTGATGCATTGGGAATGCCTGTTTTTTCCATTGGCAATGACACCATTTCAGACCACAGGCCGATATATATTCAGTGGCGTAAGCAACTCATTCGTCAGCACTATCCTTTCAAGTTCGACCACTCCTTCCTATATGATCCAGACTTTAACCAGGTCGTCACAGTTGCTTGGCTCGACTCGGCAAACAGTGTTCATGGGCCCTCCTTCCGCGAACGCATGGGTCACGTTCGCACAAAGGTCATGATATGGCAAAAAGATAAAAGAAAGCGTGACCGATCTGCCCTCATAAACATTCAATGTGAATTGGATCTTATTCTCTCCTCACATGATCCAAATACTCTATCTTTTCAACACAGATGTATGATTGCTGATCTTTCTCGTCAAAAAATCCGCATATTAAAAACGGAGGAGTCCTCATGGCGTCTTAAGAGCAGGGCCTTATGGCTTGGCTTGGGGGATGGAAACACCAAATTTTTCCATAAGTTTGCAAACCATAGATGCGAGATCAATGCCATTTGGAAAATTCAAGATGGCACGGGCGGTCATTTCTTCTCTCAACAGGATATCACCAATGCTGCTCTTATCCATTTTAAAAATCAATACAGCCGTGGCACGGGTTGTGCTATTCATGATATATTATGGGGAGTTGATATATTCCCCCCCATGTTTGATGACTCCATCAATGATGCCATTTTTCAGCCGATCACCGAGGAAGAGCTCCATGGAATTCTCAAGGCCTTCAGCAAGGACAAATGTCCTGGGCCTGATGGATGGACTATCGAATTTTACTTGCATTTCTTTGATCTTATCAAACATGATCTTATCCGGATGATTGAGGACTCTCGCATCAATGGCCGCATCCATCCTCATACATCTTCTACTTTAATCGCACTCATTCCAAAGAAGCGAGATGCTGATTCTTTCTCTGACTTTAGACCGATCTCTCTATGCAATATCTCATTCAAAATCATTTCAAAGATCATTGCGGAGCGCATTAAGGGCACCCTGGCCATACATTTAACAAGAGACCAACATGCTTTTTTGAAGGGATGGAATATTTTGGACGCTGTTGCATCCACACAGGAATGTATTTACTCGATGTTCTCCAAGAATATTGCAGGGGTTGTTCTTAAAATTGATCTACAAAAGGCTTACGACTGTCTGGATTGGGGATTCATCCGATGCCTATTGGCAAAAATTGGTCTACGAGCGGAAATGATATGCTGGATTATGGCTTGTATCGAGGGCGTCAAATATGCCATTAATATCAATGGGATCCCTTCCCCTTTCTTCCATGCTGGTAGAGGCCTTCGCTAGGGTTGCCCGCTGGCACCAATCATTTTTATCCTCGCCATGAACACACTCAGCCTTCACATCAACAAGGCGGTGGATGATCAGAGATGTATTCCCATTAAAATCAGTAGAAAAACTTCATTATCCCACAATCTATTTGTGGATGATGTTCTCTTGTGCGCCATGCTCCAACGCTCATCTTGGGCCTGCTTATTTGATATCCTTAATAATTTTCAAAAGGCCACAAGACTCACTATTAACAAGCAAGAATCCATTTTGTATTATTATGGAGATGTCATGGAACTGATCCACGACATCGCTGATATGTTCGGGGTTCAGACGCAATCCATTCAGAGCGGCATCACTTACCTTGGCTTCCATCTTAAATCCCACAAATATTCTATTTCTGATTGGGAATGGCTTATTGTGCGATATTTTAACAAAATATCTTCATGGGAGTTCCGTGCTCTATCGCTGGCGGGTAGAGTGACTCTCACCAAGGCGGTTTTAACTCACTTATCAGTATACTGGGCACATTTGTATTATTTACCCTCCAACATTATTCAGCGTATCAATCAGATCACTGCATCCTTCATATGGGGCGGCTCTACTATGCATCAAAAGATTCATCTCGCTCAACTGAAGCACATTTCCATTCCAAAACAACAAGGAGGATGGGGTATCAAGGATATGCGCCTTTTTGGTTGTGCACTCATCTGTCGCTCTTTATGGAGGGGCGTTTTTGGATGTTCACCATGGAGCAATATCATCCGACACAGATATATGAAGGGGAAGCTCATTGAGTACTGGCTTAGGAGAGGGACCATCGGTCCACGGATTGGTTCCCCTATCTGGCTCAGTATGAGGAAAATAGAATCTCTTTTTTTATCCCGTCTGCGATGGAGGATACATACAGGCAGCAATATTCTTATCGGCATCGACCCCTTTATATGCAGACACACTGATCTTATTCTTCCAAGGGCCCTCATCACACTGCTTCAGCGACAAGGTATATTTACATGGGACAAGCTTATTAAGGAGTGGCACGGATCCACACCTATTTGGAAAAATGGTAGTGATCTCAATCTATAGGATATTTGGGAAGGAATATGGAAATCAATCACTGAAATGTTAACTGGGAGCGGCATTCATCGTCACGGACACAAAGATCAACTTCTATGGACTGTCAGCTGCTTTCGGAGACCTGTATCTGTCAGAGATATTTATAATCATATGATCAACAACAGAATTGCATACACACCTCCCTCATTCCCTTATATTTTTTGGAAGGCGAAATGTCCTCCAAAGATTATTCATTTTGCATGGCTCGTTTTCTACAACAAAAATCTATCTTGGGACAACCTCAGAAAACGCCATTGGCATCGACCTAGCAGGTGCACAATGTGTAAATCCGATGAAGAAACCAATCTCCATATGTTCATCAAATGCCCAGTCACTCAGCGGATCTGGTACGTTCTGGCAAATACTTTTGATTTTCTACTGACTGATTTTGATTCTCCTAGTGCAGCCCTTATATGGTGGAGCAGACAGAATGGGAACAGGCGTTTCCTCATTCTCATCTTTCTATGGACAGTTTGGAAATGGCGGAACGCCTATATATTCAAAGATTCAGCCACGCCGTCATCATGCATTATGGACAATATCATGACAGATTGGCATATGATATATGGTTCTTTTTTATTCTCACTATTTTTCTCTGATCTCCAACACTATCACTATCTCTATGATCTCCAACTCTATATTTGCATGGTATTTGCATGGTTTTTACCATACATGACAGACATCTGAATTTCAATGATATGACTGTTATATATAGATCTCAGGCATAACTTGATATATATGCATTTAAGTATACCGGATATGCTTACATACATTACAAATTTGTATTTATATAATCTCAATATAATATATCTCGCTTTTTCTCTTCTGAAAAAAAAAAGAATAGCTAATAATTATTACGTACAAGATTAAGAAAATGTCGAAGAGGAACGATAAATGTACAACTAAATATATACATTTTTTCAACACTGAAATTTAGAAAAAAAATTGAACGTGAATGGTTTGTATCCAATGTACCATAATTTATATAAAAGACCAAAATGCAATTCCAATTTGAAGAACTCCTCTGAAAGAATTTTAGTATGTTGTTGATCACTACTACGTTATTGTTAGTTTTTAAATGCATTGTAAAGTTCTTTCTCACCTCTTTGTACAATTCAGGTTGAACCAGAGGTATTACTTTTAATTAATTCGATTTTTATGGTCTTATTATGAAAACGGGGTTATAAAAATCTTCAATTTCAAAGTTTTTAATTAAATTATGATACTATCATTGGATTGCACTCTCTAAGATTTTTCTAGTGATATAAATTTTATCCTCGAGCTAATACTTAGATCGAAAGTTGTGGTTGTTTAAAGATTCACCTTTATACTCCCTTGCCCCATCAGCCAACCCTCCATGTGACTTGTCTAAGTGGCATGCGCATCTATTCTCGTTAGTGCACCAATTCCATTGAGTCCAAAACTAAACTAAGCACTAAGCACTAGATGGAGAGCACAAGTTACGTTCACTGATAACATAATCTTTGTCATGTGATTTTTTTTATAGCACCCATCCAACAAGATTATTACTTGACATTGGGGTATGGCGCGAGATTAAGTGCTAATCCCCAATTAACTCTTAATTTTCCCATTAGACCCTTTAATTAAGTAGCTAATGATGATTAATCATCAATTAAGGGAATCCACGATTTCCTTCGCATTTTCCAAACTCTTTTATAAATTATCAAGGCTCAACTAACCTGAAGACAAACTCAACCCCCTTTGACTTAGATTTGGAAGTCTTAAAGACTTCCATGGATTTACGAGAACTGTATAAGTCCTGATCGAGATTTAGGCCCATTACAACAATAGGTTCTAAGCTTCCATGACGACACAATCATTCCACGCATCGAACACAACCTTAATAAGGGAATTAACACTACCAACATGCCTTGAACAAGCACATAACTCGATAATATCATAACCTAGACTTCATGTTAAACATAGATACGCATGATCCCATTATTTTCCTAATGATTTCATCAAGCACCATTAAGTCCTCTGATACACATAGACATACATACAATACATTCTCTCCTCCATTGAGGCACTATTAAGGAGTCAATAAGGAGGTACATGAAACAAAGTTTCATGTTAAACCTCCAACAAGACATCCACAACACTTGAATAAAAACTCACAACCCTGAGTCGTAGAGATTCCTTCGTAGTTATGGTATACAACCATGGAATTACACAAGCCACAATAGCTTACTAGGTCTATAAAAAATTCATACACAATATTAATCACAAGCCTTCAACAACCTTTAAGTAACAATTATTCAAGGTATTCTTGCACATCATATAATGAAACCACAAGCATTAACAACCAATTGTTCATGTAAAATAACTAGATATAAGCATATCATAACTCTACAACTCAAGAAAGTATCAGTAGTCATAGGGATCTGCAAATCCCTCTCAACCATGATAACAATCACATATGCATCTCATTAAAGGCAACCAAGAATAACACCATTCCTCCATAATAAATATTGATACAATCATCATTATAACCCATAACAATATCATTCAACCTTCATAATGCAACAAAAAATACAAGTAGATACGTTTATCTGTATAGTTTAATGACCGGAAACTGAGGGAGGTACTTCAACTCTCCACCCAACCATAGGCCCTCTACACTACAATATTTATTGCAACTAACCATCCACAAGCCGGATTCAGAGTCTAAGGAGGTAATTGCTCAAGAGTATTCTCACCAATAACTAGTCAATAAATGGTAAGAATAATAATCCACTTTCCAGATGATTTATCAATTTCCCCCAACAATAACACTAAAGTGACTCTTTGAGCAATAGAAAAACAATCACGTAGGTTTATCCAAGGCTCAGTGAGTTACAACTCAGTTCTAGGAGAAATAATATATTATCTAGGAGATTTATCAATTGGGTTCTCTAAGATATTATTGTAGGAATAAAGAGTCCACTACTAAGAGGTTTGTCAACTTACTAAGCAAGTATATCAGTGGTTTATCAACCCTAAGGCTATCAACTTAGCGGTTTATCATTCCTTTCAGCTAGTTCCTAGGTGCCTCAGTCTAGCAAGTAGTTTATCAGACCCAACTAACATCCCAATGCTTTACCAACCCCAAGGATAGCCACTATGTAGGTGGTTTATCAACATACCGAGCAAGTATTAAGTGGTTTATCAACCCCAAGGCTAACACTTCGCAGTTTATCAATCCTTTCAGCTAATACCCGGGTGTCTAAACTCCATTGACTCTCCTTGGCCAACAAATTAACAGACACACACACACTAGCCTCAGAAAGCATAAGGAATGACATCCCAAAACAAATAACATAAGATAGAAAAAGGTTATCTCCCCTTGGCAAATCCATGTACACTATCAATTTCAAGCTTTTCCTTCTCTTTTTTTTTCCATGCATGTTTGTTGCTCACTTTTTTTATTTGTGAACTCTCTTATTTTCCTCAATGAAATCTATCTTGATCAACACCCTTACAAAGTATGTTTTCTTATTTGTCTCTGTGTCTTGCGTCTCTCTTTCCCACCCTTGTCTCCCATTGGGCTTTCCTTCTTGTACCTTTTCCATGGGTCTTGACCATGCCCATGCTTTTCATGAGAACTGAGACTACATGGCTCATCCTTCACTCAAGAAACCCATTCCTGAATTTAATGCATGCATAAATAATGCCATAAATCCATCAGGGAGATAGGTGGTGAAAAAATATAGTATCTTGGGTTTACATGCAATTCATCCTCCTAAATCCTCTGAATCCTTGTCCACTTCTCTCAGCTAATCAATGTGTTACATTTCCAAATTATTTACATGAATTACAATTCATATCAATATTTACAAGGGGGATAACAAAAATGATTGTCACAAACCCCACCCCCTTAAAGGAAAATCGTTGTCGATGTTATATACTCAATTTACAAGAGATTTATATACCTAGCTATTTTTACATTTACATTTTATTACCCAACAAACAAAAATGGGTGTGATACTCTCATTGGTATAGCCATTTCCCAAGTGGCTTCATATGGTCCAACGTGCTTCTATTTCACCTTTACCTACTCGATTATTCTATTTCAGAGCGTGATTTTCCTTCGATCTAGAATGCACAATGGCTCTGGTCAGAATTTTTCTCTCAGATTCCACCTATATCATAGACCAATCAACAATATGATTAGTATCATGTGCATACTTTTTAAGCAAGGAAATATGGAAGACATCATCAACCTTGATTATGGGTGGCAAGGCTAATCTATAGGCCACTAGCCCCACTTTTTTGATATTTTGAAATGATCCACAAAATCTAGTTACTAACTTTGCACAAGATCCAATTTTCAGTGAACTCTTCATTGGTTTGATACAAAGATAAACATGTTCCCCCACTTGGAACTCCTTGTTGATTATTTGTTGGTCTACATAGCTATTTTTCCTATCCTGAGATATTTTTTAATTGTTCAAGATAAAAACTATTTCCTGCTCCATATCCTTTTGCATATCAAGCCCAAGAAGTATACTATTCATTGGACCATTCCAACTAATGTGTGTATTATATTTTCTGCCATACAAAGCATTAAAAGGACTCATTTTCAATGATTCTTGGTAACCATTGTTGTAGGAAAACTCTGCCTAAGATAGAAACTCTTATCACCTCTTTGGTTTATGCATGAAATACGTTCTTAGCATGTTTTTCAACACCCTGTTAATTACTTCAACATACCTATATGTTTGGGGATGATGCGTTGTGATAAATGTCAATTCTATCCAAAAGCCAACAAACAACGCTTTTTAAAATTTCGAAGTAAATTTGGCATCACAACCTAAGATGATAATCTTGGGTATACCATGCATTACAAATATTTTTTTTATTAAAATATGGGCAATGTCACCTTCTTGGTGGGTGGATTTGAAAATTATAAAATGAGCTACCTTACTCAGCTTATCTACCTCCACCATTATGGTATGATGTTGCCTAGAAATCCTTATCATCCTAGTAATGAAGTCCATTGAAATGACTTCCCACTTCCACTCAGGAATGGGTATTGACTACGAAAATATCTTTGGATGTCTACACTCCACCTTCACTTGTTGACACTCCATGAATTTGGTAATGTATTCAATCACATCCTTTTTCATGTTTGGCTAATAGTACATATTTTTCATGGTTGTTATCATTTTCTGATATCTTGGATGACCATAATATGGTATTTTATGAAACTCATTAGAAATTAGCTTCTTCAAGTTGACCATACAAGGTATATATCACTTTTCTTTGAACTTTAACAGTCCATCCTTTGTGAGATAGTTCTTTCTCAATGACCCTTCTAGATCTTGTTGCAAGTGTTCTTTTATTTGCTGGTAGTGTTCATCAAGTTGCATTGCCTCTTTAATATTTTCCTTAATTTCGATTTCACAAGTATTGATGGCTACTACATTAGCTATTTGCAACCTTCTACTAAGTGCATCTGCCACTTTTTTTTGTTTTCCATTGTTATATTTGATTTCAAAAACAAATTCACTAATCAATGCTAGCCATATTATTTGTCTTACATTCAACTTGGGCTTATCAAATACATACGTTGACCCTCCATGATCTAATATTAAAATATATTTCCTCCCAAGTACATAATGCCTCCACATTTTTAGTACATGCACTATCACTATCAACTCCAAGTCATGAGTGACATAATTTCACTCATGTTCATTTAACTTTCTCAATTCATAACAGACCACTTGTCCTTCTTGTATTAGGAATCTACCAAGCCCTTCACTACAAGCATCCATGCACACCACAAAATCCTTTTATGGGTATTCTATCCCCAATATCGGTGCATGTGAGGGAATATTTCAATTACTCGAAGATGGCCCACATTCCAATGTCCATTGTAATTTAATTCCTTTTCTTTTCAACATTGTGATTGGATACCTACTATTTGAGAAAATGTGAATGAACCTTTGGTAATAACCATATAATCCCATGAAGGATCTAACTTCTATCACATTTTGAGGAGTAGGCTAGTCCATAATGGCTTTTATCTTCTCTCGATATACTTTTACTCCTTTGGAAACAATGTCCCAAATATTGAACTTGTGACTGGAAAATTCATACTTGTTGAGTTTGGCATAAAGATTGTGCTCTCTCAACAATTGCAATACTGCTACCAAACGTTCTTCATGCTCCTCCTTGGTTTTTGAATAAATCATATGTCATCAACAAAAACCAATAAATACTTGTCCAAATATGGACAGAAAACATTATTCATTAAAGACATAAACGTTGTTGGGGCATTTGTGAGTCCAAATGGCACAACCACAAATTCATAGTTCCCATACCTAGTTGTAAATGTGGCATTATGAATGTCTTCATCTTTAATGCGCACATGATGGTACTCAGATCTCAAATTGATCTTCGATAACATCATAGCTCCTCTTAGTTGGTCAAACAAATCATCCTTAACAAAAGATATATGTTATTGGCTGTGGCCTTATTGAGTTGCCTATAGTCAATGCACAACCTCAATATGTCATCCTTCTTCTTCAAGAATAATAAAAGAACTCCATAGGGTGATATGTTGCGTCTAATGTATCCCCTGTCCAAAATTTATTTCAATTGTAATTTTAGTTTTACTATTTTTGGTATGCTCATTCACTATGGAGCCTTCAACACTGGCACTAATCCTAACAGTAATTGAATTGAAAAGTTAATTTCCCTCCTTGGTGGAAATCCTAAGATCTCTTTTAGAACACATTATTGAATTGATTTATTATTGTGTGTTCTTCAAGTCTACTTCTCTTCACCTTTAATTCGTTGGTCACTTGAACACCATGCAATTCACACCCTTCCTACTACACCTATTCAATTATAGTGCATTGATTTGCCAAATTATCACGAGTTTCATTTTTCCTTGCAATGTTGTCTTTTCCCCTTCCTCATTGAGACACTATCGACTTGTTGTAGAATTCAACCTCGGTTTTATGGGCTGCTAGCCAGTCCATTCCAACTAGCATGTCATATGAGCCCAACAATAATGGGTTTAGATCTACAGTTGTGGGCATGCCATTTAGCACGATTGAGCATGAATTTTCCACATGTATAGTTTATTTCTTAGTCCCCGTGGCCAATTGAACCATGACTTGTCATGGGCCATGCTCTGCAATGCGCACTCTTTTGCTTACATAACTAAAATTGGAATCAAGGTCAATCAAAATTAAAACAAACTATTTATTTATCATGCCTTCCATTTCTATCATTGAGGCTTGGTTATCGACCTACCAATTGTCAAATGCTACATAGATGCACGGTATGCTTCAAGCCACATCATTTACTATATCCACTTCATGCACATTGTAAAGTATTGGATGGTTCCTCTGTAGCTAAGGGAAATCCCATTGTAAGTTGTCTTCCCCACATTCCCAACACTTTATTGGTTTTCTCCTAGGCTCCTCTAGTTTCCTCTCTTGTAAGCTTGGAGAGCCAGCCTTGATTAGCAGTAGTGGATCTCTCTTGAGACTCACCCCTTGCAGGCGTGGTGAACCTCACATTCCTTCTTGGTTGTTCAGTCCTACAATTTTCTACCCATTTCCTTTAAAGTTGGGATTTTATTTTACTTTCTAATCAACTTTGAACTTAGACTTGAGCTTGAATTGCTACTAGCAATAAGGAGTTTGGACTTGTTGTGCTCTACAAACAACCCCCCATTTCATATCATTTTTATTCATAAAACATTAACCTATGAGATGGGTCCCTTTAAAAGAGAAATTGATATCAATACTTTTATTGTTCAAAAAGTCCGATAATCAAATGAATGTGTTTATAAAACCCTTTTTGAACAAACCCATTTTAAAGAAATAACGCGAATCTTGGTCATTGCGATAAAGCGATCGCAAGATCGCATATCGCAATGACATAAGAGATATGTAAAGTGGCATAAAGCTTTCCGCCGATGCGATATCGCATTCGGTGATTGGCAATAACCAATGCACATTTCAAAGCACCCCATTCCATTTGCCCCGATGCGATGCGCAATCGGCGTTCGGCGATCGGTGGGTTACCTTCACTTAAGTCTTGACGCGCATAAAGCTTTTCGCCGATGCGATATCGCATTCGGCGATCGGCAGTACCCAATATACATTGTTAAGGCGCACTTGTCATACCCCCGATGCGATGCGATAAGGCACAGTTTTCGATAAAAAGCCGTTAAAGTGATTGGAAAGCTCAATTTATTCATATTTAAGGCTTAATCACTTCCGCTCAGCCGCCAATACGTCCATTGCATGCTTAAGGAGATTACTCGCCCGAATAACGATATAATGGGCATTTATAGGGTGACAGGTTTTATACAGCCAATTAATGGAATCATGTCTTAAAATCTTTCAATGGATTGTGTTTGCGCCCATTTTAAGAGCTGAATAACTTATTGCGCACCTATTCATATGTTATCACTTGCAAGTTTTCATTGTTATCTCTCTGTATTACGCACAATTGCCTCTATGTGTAGAATTCATTCATAGACAGGAGTTCAAGCATGATGGGTAAGAAGTCTAAGAAGACTGAGGGTGCTTCCAATCCACCAGTCGCAGGACAAGCTGCTGCAAACAAGAAGAAAGGCCTAATATTTGATACTACATGCACGGGTCTCACCAGAGTTACTTAGCAGGGCACTTACGACTTAATTCAAGCCGAGAAACCAAAGAGGATGGTAACAGAAGCTAGCGCGGATTCACTACGGAAGTCTGATTGTACTCTCAAAGATTTATCCGACTCTTTCCTTCACAGGATAGCAGCCAGGGAGCAAATTCTCCCATACACAGACGTTGTGCGATGGGAAATTGAAGAAACCCCAATCATGGACAGAACTTTCAGCACCAGAGATGGGCGGATTTTTGGATCATTCAAGGCAGATGACCTAATGCAAATGTATCATTTGCCCGAGCGAGAGAAAATATATAACAACGCCTTCCTGGAGAAGTTTGCAAGCGAAAATGAAATTGAATCCGAACCCATCAAGGATTGGAGACAAAATCCGAACAAGCATAATCACGAATCTTCCGGTAAGTACTCGGTTGATTCTTTGGCTTCTCCTTATTGCTATGCGGGTATAATGATGTGTAGGTTATGGGGATTACATGACCCTGCTAGTTTTACCATAGAAATGGTTCCTCTTATGGAGGCAGCAGTAAACAGTATAATTATGGATTGGGCTACTATTCTTTCAGATAAACTAGCAGTAGCTGTTTGTGATTTTAGAAATAAGACTGTGGTCACTGAAAGGAAAATCCCCCCATTTTACTATAGTGCATATATCTTAGACACATTATGTTTCAATTCCGAATTTCCTGTTCTCGGTTGGAGGTGGACTGCACAGGACCCCTCGCCCATTCATATATATCACCAAAAATTGTGGAAGTCTTCCTACAAAAACCACCTGTATCAAATCTGCAATGGCTTTATGGTGCCCATTTATTATTCCATTTTTTGATAAACCCATTCCGAAAATTTCCTATCAAGTTTCCTTTGATTTACCAGTAGTGGAAAGTTGGTTTGGAGAAGAGAAATTTACCTATATCAGAGTTTACGGCAGCCAAGCCAACCCACATGTTCTCCCTTTATATGTCCCAGATAAGCTGCTAGCAAGAGAAATCGCTTATCAGATTACGGCTGAGAGTACTACACAGATTCTCAAAAAAGAAAAGAAAAGAGGCTGGCCCTCTTTTCCCTTGAGGTGTGGTGTCTTTACGCTGCATGATCTCAAACATGCAGAAAAGGAAGCCACAAAGATCCAATATTTAGCTCTGGCCACAATACCAAACAGGGCATTTGATCCAAATCTAGTTGCCTATGCCGCATTAGAACAAGCCAAATTAACAAAGTTTGAGCATCAGGAAGATATGTTTGATGACCAGTTCACCTCAATTGAAACTATAGGTCAGGCTAAAGAACTCGCTAGGATGAAATATAATGATGAAGGGTTGACTGAGTTCAATAAACTTAGAGAACAAAGGTTGCAAACTCTGCCTCTAGATTTATTAGCAACAACCCCAGCGACATCGTCAAGCGAGTCTAGTTAGTAACAGTTAAAGGAACCTCCTGCTATAACAAAAGATCATAATAAGGAGCAGGAGGGAGAGCAAAGGAAGGAGCAGGAAGAACAGCTAAAGAAAGAGAATGAGGATAAACAAAGGAAGGAGTAAGAGGAGCATAAGAAGAAAGAGCAGGAACAAGTACAGAAGGAGTCTCAAACTGATAGAAGGCAACAGACCACCACTGATGCCAACGTAGACACTACCACAGACCCTAAATTGCTCCAGCAATGGCAACAGTTTGATTCTATCATCAGTGGAGTAAAAGGCTCAAAAGATACAGACACTTCTAAGACCAGCGACATGCAAGACGTTACTTCATCTCAGGTTCTAAGTGGAACCAGTGGCCCACCTAAGTCTAAGGATGTTGAAATAATTCCAAAAGATCCCACCGATCAAATCATTCTGCAGGTAGAAGATATTCCTCCATTGGATGTTTTCTACAGCTCGAGGCATAGAGCAGTTGTAAAGAGATCAAGGAAAAGACGAAGGATTGATCAACCTTCTATCTTTCCAGAGCAAACGGTCACGGGTAATGTAGTATGGAAGGAGAAATTGGACCCCTCCGATGATCTAACAAAGTTGTCACAGTATGCTGGAGCCTATTCGGTAGCAACAATCGACAAAGCATTGGAGGTAAGCCTTCTATTGAAGAATAAGGACCAAGAAATCTCTACATTACAGACAGAATTGGCTGAGACAAAGTAGAAGGCAGCGCAAGCAGAGGAGCAGTTGCTGGCACAACAGCAAATGAATAATCAATTAACCCAGCAATTGCAAGCGGAAAAGCAAAGGATCGACCAAAATGTGATCCAGAAACAGAAAGAATTGACAGAGGAATTGGCACAGTTGAAAGTGGAAAATGAACAAATGGTGAAAACCAAAGATGAGAAAATCGCTCAAATGTCATCACAGCTAGAAAAGATAAAAGAGGCTTCGCAAGTGACAAAGTTCAGAAAAGAAGCATCATTGATAAACAATGCACTAATATCTCAGGTTAAACTCTTGTGTCAACAGATCGCTCAAGCTGAGCCACTGTGCGAGTTAACTGTATCTATAAATGAGCAGGTAGAAAAAGCCA
>APFE030837312.1:0-18284 GCA_000404065.3 Pinus taeda
TTACCTAGGCTACCTTCCCCTACCCTACCTTATCCTACCCTACCTAGCCTACCCTACCCTAGCATAACCTAGCCTAGCCTAGCCTATCCTAAGCCTAGCTTATCCAAGCCTACCCTAGCCGACTCTATCCTACCTTAATCTAGCCTACCCTAAAGTAGTCTATCATAAACTAGCCTCACCTAACTTTATCCTAAAATAGATTATCTAGCTTAGCCTAACACATGCCTGATCTAGCCTAAACTAGTTGATCCTAACCTAAGATAGCCTAGCCTATCGTATCATAGTGTAGCCTAGCCTAGCATAACTTAAATTAACCTAGCCTAGCATGGCCTAAGCTAGCTTAGCCTAGTTTGACATACACTAGCTTGAACTAAGCTTTCCTAGCCTAGTTTAAACTAGCTTGGCCTAACCTAGCCTAGCCTAGCTTAAACTAAGCAAGCCTATCCTACTCTGGCGTAAAGTAGCCTAGTCTAAGCTAAACTAACTTGGCCTAGCCTGGCCTAAATAGTCTAGCCTTACCTAGCCTATCCCACCCCACTCTAGCCTAACCTACACTAAACTAGCCAAACCTAGACCCTAAATCTCAATGTATATTATAAATATACATCATGCATGAAAGTGAAAGAACTTCACATAAAAAAGTAGTAAACATAAGTAACGGATTTATTAAGAAAGTTACAAAATAGAAATTTATGTTTATTGAAAACATATTTACATAATATAAATTCTATAATAAAAATAATTTTTCAATATACAACGAAAACATATATAAAAATATGGTTCAGTTAAGTAATTAATTAATAAATTTATAAAAAAGAAAACACTTTAAAAAATAAAATCACTACTATAAAATTTATATATTATATTATTAAAAAATATAAAAATAAGAAGAATCATATGAAATATATTAATGCTTAGGAAATTATAAAAAGATAATTTACTTTATTGAGAGCACACTTAAAAAAAAAATTGCTTTTATATCAATTAAGGAAAAATAAAATTCCCTATTTCTTATTTTAGTAAATAAAACTGTATAAAAAAATAAATAAATACTTATTGAAAAAATATGAATTATTGAAATATAAATTTTATAGGTTATTCAAAATATTTTCATCAAGAAAACACTATCATTTACATGTAACAAATAATTTTGGCTCACCTGAATTAGTGAAAAAACATACAGTGAAATAAATTGAAACATTGTGTATATATATAATTCTGAAAACAATGGAATTGGGGGTCAAAAAACGCTTATCGATTTTACTTCCAAAAAAAGACTATGACTGTGAAAACGATGAAAGCAACCGCAAAAAGGAAAATTCTATACGCGCATAGGCATGCGGTTTTCAACTTTAAATATTAGGTGTCCTCAAATGGAGATGTCAGCGATAAATACGAATACGAGTAAACTCACTGTTTATCAAATCATGATAGTGATTCATTCAAAATTCCAAGGGAGTGCTGAGCTTGCCTTGCGCCGGCAACGCCATCCTCAGCTTCTTGACGGAAATGCCGCCTAATTTCTGGGTTTATTTGATACTCTGTCTATCGTTCTTTGTTTTGGCAATGGAGCCCATGTGTCCCTCCAGAAGAGGTTCAGTAGGCATATCGTCCAAGAACCGAAAGTCAATACCAGATGGAGTTTTGTTGGCCTTCGACGGGGACCTAAAAGATGCCACAGGTGATGGCGATTCATCAGAAGCCTTGTGGACATTTTCAAGGTGCCCTTTACGCACAGGACTGGCTGGCTTTCGCGATGGGATGGATATGGCTGGCTTGCAATTTATATCTGAGCGTTTTCCTTAATGGAATTGAAGAGTTTCCTGCATATTCTCTGAAAGCAATTATGGTTGACAAGTTCGAAAGGAGGGCGATGCTCATCTTCTTGGATACGCGTGATACGCTTTCTTCGGAACGAAGAGGCAATACAAGGCGGAGGGAATGGAGAAGAGAGCAACCCTATGCTGAAGGAATAGGAGTCGGAGGCCAACATGCCTACTGGAGTAGGGGTGGCGTGAAGCGGGGATGTATAAGTTACCGACATGCTTACTGAAGCGGGGGTGGCCAAAGGAATATAAGCTACACATGTGCTTTCTTCAATAAACCGAGGAATTAGGCGACATTGCCGTCAGAACGAAGAGGCAATACAAGGTGGAGGGAGTGGAGATGAGAGCTACCCTATGCCGACATGCCTACTGGACCTCTTTGGGAGGGACCCACGGGCTCCGTCGCCAAAACAAATGACATTAAACCTACGCCACTGCATGCTATCCCCGTATGGATTATCAAATAAACCCGGAAATTCGGCGACATTGCCATCAAGAAGTCGAGGATGGCGTTGCCGGCACAAGCCAAGCTTAGCCAATCATGATACTGATTCATTCGAAATTGTATGAAGAGAGACAGTTAAATTACAAGCATATGCAGATCAGTAACTCGATAATACAGATGGGTCTAGATTTAAAGCAGATCCATAAATTTCGTAAGCTCTGATGGATTCATTGAAATAGAGGCACATTAAACCTCCACAAATTAAAGAAATATTAATTAAATAAAAAAATAATATGCCCAGGTTAATTCCTAAGAGAGGCAGATGGGTTAAGCTCACAATAAAACTAATACAGAGTATTAATTTACACGATAGATGAATTAAATGACTAGAAAGCCATAGTAAATCCATTATTAATCCAAAAATAAATTAATTCAAACCAGCAGATAGATACATGGAGCTGAGCAAAACTAGTCGCATCCAGCATAACCTATTGAAAGAGAAGCTAGATCCATACATACTAGTAACTCGATTTCATTTTGTGAATCTGTAGCCACGAGCATGTCCCTACTTCTTCCATTCTGTTCTCCCAACATAGGATTGTCTGCGTCTAAAATATTGGCAATGAAAAGGTTATACACTAAAACAAATCAAGGGCTTCTCAGAAAATCAAAGGCCAAAAAGAAAAGTGATCATTAACCATTGAACTTTTCCACCGGAAGATCTGGTTACCTTTGATCTGCTCCACCGGAAGTCCAGGCTACCTATAGTAATATGCCCAACAAAACATAGATGGAGGAAGAGGTTAAACTTGCTAAACTATTTCCAAAGAGGGTTTTTCAGAAAATGAAAGGGAAAAAAGAGAAGTGATCATCAATCATTGAACTTCTCCACTGGACAATCTGGTTGCCGTTGCCCGTTGCCTCCGATCATGAAGAGATTAAAATTGCTGAACTATTTCCAAAGAAATCAAGGGCGTCTCAAAAAATCAAAGGGCAAAAAGAGAAGTGCTCATTAACCATTGAACTTCTCCACTGGAAGGGATTGATCTGGTTGCCTGCGATCTGCTCCACCGGAAGTCCAGGAAGAGTTAACGTTATAAATAATGTAAACCAGAGATAGATGGAGGAACACGGAAAGAGATTAGGTTATAAATCATGTAAGAGTTGATATATATATTCTTCCGCGTCCTTTCAACGGATATCGGATTAAATTACTCACATCTAAAACCAGATAGCAACCACTAACTTCTTGCATGCTTTTCTGCCAACTGGATAGTATTGCAATGGTTCACTTTATCCATGATTTTTTTACCAGTTAGTTAAATGTTATATTGCTTTTCTAAATGTGTCAATTGGTCAGTTATAGATCGATCTTCACGTTTTTCTAAATTTGTTTTGAATTTAATGAGTTTTATTATCTTTTTCAATTTGTTTTGAATTTAAAGATCTTTTAATCTTTGTTTTAAAAAATAAACATGATTTATCACTAATTTATGTCACTAATTTATTCATATTTTTTTTTGAATTTAATTATATCATTTTATATTATTTTGTTTTCTTTCTACAAATAAGTTACAAATAACTAATTCTATTTGTATGTATTTAATTATTTTTATTGATTTTTTTAGAACAAATATGATGTAATATCTATTAACACTGAATTTCCTTAATTATTTTTAAATTTAATTGTATTTTCTCATTTTATTTAGTGTTTATTTTTTTCAATATTTGGTTCAGGAATTCGACCAAACACATCGAGGTAGGAGATGGGATTCACTATAGAAATGGGATGAACTTGTTGGCTACACATGACTGCATGCTAATGACAATATGCTTCTTTCATGTTTTCGTTACATACATAACAATTTGATAACTCAAACTGAGATTATTAGTTTTGAATGTTACATTTTGCATTCCTTTCTCCTCATCTCATTCCTCCTCTCCCTCCCTCTCCATCTCTCTCTCTCTGTCTCCATGTCCCCCTCTCACTTATACTTCCTAACCCCGCACTCTCTCCTCATCTCTCATTCAGTCTCTCTCCCCTTGCCCTTCGCCCCTCCCTCTCCCTCCCCCTCTCCCTCTCCCCCTCTCACTCTCTCCCCATCACATTCCAACTCCCGCTCTCCCAATCATACTATCCTCTCCCCCTTAACAAGAATTATCTATCTCTTAGGGTTTATGGTTTACTTTTAACCATAAACCCTAAGAGATCGACAGAGGAGGAGAGAGAGATAGAGAGAGAGGGAAAAGGAGAGAGAGAGGCAGAGGATGAGGGAGAGGTGGAGGGAGAGGAGGAGAGAGTGCGTTAGGGGGAGGAGGATATGGATAGTGAGGGAAACAGTGGGAGAGCAGAGGGAGGGAGAAGAGGAAGAGAGAGAGAGACACAGGGAGTGGGCGTAGGATGGGGAGAGAGGAAGGGAGTGAGAGGGAGAGAGGGAGAGAGAGGGTTGAGGGGAAGGGATAGGTGGAGAGAGATGGAGAGGGGGAGAGGGCGAGAGTGGGGGAATGCGAGACAATGGGAGAGGGTGAGAGGTAAAGGGATAAGAAGAGGATGTGAGAGGAAGAGAGAGAGCAGGATAGAGGTGGGAGGGTGGAGAGGGAGAGAGATGGAGAGAGGGAGAAAGCAGGGAGGGAGGAGATCAAGAGAGAGGGAGATGTAGAGGGAGGGATGCCCATAGTGACACCTCTACAAGTGCTCCCTAAGCCATAAAAACCAAACCCTAAATCATAAAATATAACATTTTAAAAAGTGTTTATTAAAATCAATTACTGAACTCTTATAAGCCCTAAACCTTAAACCCTAAACCCCAAACCATAAACCCTAAGCATTTTATAACATTTAAAAAGAGTTTTTCAACTTTTATTTAGGTGTTTATTAGAAGAATTTACTAAAGCCTTATAAACCCTAAATCCTAAAATATGAACCCTAAACCAAAAACACAAACACCAAACCCTAAATAGTAATCATTTTATAACATTTTAAAAAGCATTGTGTAACTTTCATTTAAGTGTTTATTAAAAGAATTTTATAAAGTGTTTTCAAAAGTGTTTTGTAACTTTTATTTAAATTTTTATTAAAATAATTTACTAAATTGTTATAAACCCTTAAGCCTCGGCCCTGAACCATAAAATTCAAACTGTAAACCCTATACCTGAAACCCTAATCAACTTATAACATTTTAAAAATTATTTTGTAGCTTTTATTTAAGTGTTTATCAAAATAATTTACTAAAGTGTTATAAAACCTAAAGCATAAGCCCCAAACACTACACCTAAAACACTAAAACCTAAACCCTATGTATTTTATAACATTTTAAAAACATTTTCTGAATTTTATTTTGGTGTTTACTAAAGCATTTACTAAAGTGCTATAAACACTAAAACCTGAACGCTAAGAAATTTACAACATTTTAAAAAGTGTTTTGTAACTTTTATTTTGGTGTTTATTAAAAGCATTTACTAAAGTGTTATAAAACTTAAACCATAAACCCAAAACCCTAAACCCCCAAACCCTAAAACGTAAACTCTAATCATTTTATAAAATTTTAAAAAGAATTTTAAACTGTTATTTAAGTGTTTATTAAAAGAATTTACTAAAGTGTTATAAATCCTAAACCCCAAACCCTAAACCCTAAACCATAAACCCTAATTTTTTTCTAATATTTTAAAAAGAGTTTTGTAACTTTAGTGTTATAAATAATAAACCATAAACCATAAACCATAAAACCTAAACCCTAAATCTTGACATTTCCATCATGGATAGCCAAAGTGCTAAATCTATAACAATTTTATGTATTGCAAAATTTTCATGAAAACTAATTTCGGAATATTTTACCAAACAATAGACTCTTTGGACTATTTCAAACAACTAAAAATTAAAAAAAGTACCATAGGGTAATACATAATAAGGTGGGTTTTTTTATTACTTGTTTCTTGTTTTGAATTTCCCATCGAGCATAACTGAAGGGTTAAAGACATAATCATTTCCTTTATTTTCAAAGGAAAAAAAAATTGTTCATCTTTTGAAGAAAGGGCATAGACTTGTAAGGAAAACAACTCAAAAATAAAAAAGAACCTAAGAGGAGAAAAGAAATGATGCACCTAAGATGAATTCTAAGAGCTAATTGTTAAGACAACACAAATACCTTGTAATTAAAAGTATTTGTGACAAATTCAAATAGATTCTCTTCAACTCACTCCCAAATTGGATGGTGAAATGATTGAAGAAAAAATGCAAAGGATATACCAATTATGAAAGTCTTGTTTTCACAAAATGAGATAACATTTTATCATTATGCTTCAATGCAACACATTAACTATTGAACATGACAACATAATACAATTCCACAAGAATGATTCCAAGTTGCCATGGAAGGGAAATATGTATTCCTGGAATAGAAATTTTGTTACAAGCAATCAACTATCAAAGATAAAACTTGAAATAGCTTATAACATTATCTAGGAACTTGTGTGAAATTATTGGACATTGTACTCTATCTAATGTTGGAAATTATTGAGCTAATAATGTAGACTTTTATTTGTTTTCATTCAAAATTGCAAAAACCAACTAGCATTTTGAATAAATGAATCCCCTAAAAATAGGGAAAATATTAACAAACAAGACATTTTCACGGCCATCCAATATGTTCATGTATACATAGGACTTGCCATTACCAAAATCATATCTTGTCCACTATATCTACTGAAACAAACAATCTCCCTATAACCAACCCGTTTGTTTCCTTAACATCAACTACTAGAGCCATATCACAGTAGTTTTCATGAATGTTAAATAGATAAATGCAATCGAGCTAAATCAATTGGATTAACTTAAGGACTTATAATGTTGACCGTGAAATACATACTTTTGAGAAAACAATTAAGCACACACGTGAGATCAAATCAAAATGTTTGTAAGGAAAGAAATCACAAATTTCAAGAAGCCATATCAAATTGGGACATTGAGAATAGTAGCCATACAAAAGATGGAAAGAGATGAAATATTAGCTATTAAAAATATGTTCAAGTCTTCTTTAGTGTGTAAATATTGTTAGGAAATAAAGCAAAAGAAATTTCTTTTCATTGGGCTAACTAAAAAAATGGAAGAGTAGTTATAGTTGAGAAATGTAAATACTAAATAGTAATTGACAGAAAATATATAGACTTGCAGTTGACAGAAATTGGTTAAAATATTTTCCAACCACCTGAGTGCCTCCTATTCCACTAAATCTACGTTAGGGTTCATAAACAATATTCAATTACATTTATAAAAGAACTTAGGAAGTTTCTTTCCTAGATAGGTAAAATTGACAACAATGCTATTTCAATAATAGATAGAAAAAGTTTATGGAAGACACAGGGACAAAAGGCCTCCAAATAATTACAACAACTAGACAACTTCATATGATGAGTATATAGGTGGAGATAAAAGCAAAGTAGAATAACTAAGTCACGTGAGAAAATTTTGGCAGTTATACCTATTGACTGTTTAAATAAGTATAAAATGAAAATGGAAAGAATATGAACCAACTTCTATACCGCATGAAATAATAATATGAGTATCATTCTCTAGAAGATCTTTACTTCTACTATTTGTGACAATGGTGTCAACCTCATTAAATGTACTTTTTACACCATTGTTAAGGCTAATAATCTTGCCCTTACTTATAGGAGTTTCCCATACTTGTCAAGAAATCTCAACCTACCATTATCATTCTTTGGAACATCCTTTCTTCCACTATTTGTCACAATGGTGCCAACCTCATTAACGATAGTTTTTACACCATTGTTAAAGCCAATAATCTTCTCTCAGTTATAGGAGTTGCCCTTGCTTATGAAGAAAGATCAATATGTATGGTTATGGAGAAATTCCTTCCTTATCTAAAATGTGTTCCTTATCATTGTCAATTATTTCTAACTCTCAGGTTGAAGTGGTTGAGAAAAATTTGCATACCAGCACATAGAAAAAGATCTCATGGGAGAGTCAATTCCTTTAGGATAAACCTATAAAAGTCATATCTCAAGGTTTCTTATCCCAAAAAAGATCAACCATTGCTAATCTAGAGGAATTTCTTCCTTATGTTGAATTTTAGCATTCACATGACCTACATATTACTTGGGGGATGAAGGAAAAACAAATGGGTACATTCTTCTCCTAATAGAGAACCAATTAGATTTAATTATGAGTTTTGAGATCTTCATGATTTTTTTAGTCCTCGTAATGTGAAATATATCATGACGTAAGTGTTTTGTTTACTAGCCATTTCGTTTATATGGCTACACTAATTCCTATCAATATCGAATACCTTGCCCTCCATTGTAAAGATTTGTTATTATGTGGGCACACACATTTTCACTTGCACTTTTATGGTTTATACGGTTACACTAATTCCTATCGAGATCTAAGACCTTGCCCTTCATTGTAAAGATTCATTTCCTTTTTTTATAGTACAATTCCTATCAAGATAGAAGACCTTTCCCTTCATTGTAAAGATTCGTTGCCGTTCTCAAAACTGTAACTCCTATCAAGATGGAAGACCTCGCCCTTCATTGTAAGGATTTGTTAATACGTGGGCACACACATTTTCATTTGCACTTTTATGGTTTATATGGCTACACTAATTGCCCTTCATTGTAAATATTTGTTGCTTTTAAAACTTTTTAAACGGAGCTTTACAAATTTGTCAAGATGCTTTGCAATTGAAAAAAAAAAGAAAAAAAAATATTAATATCCAATAAATATCATATAACTATTAGATAAAATTAAAAATAAATAACATAATATGCTATGTCCAGAAAATTCTCCTATCGTCAAGCCTTTCAGCACAGTATTTCCAACATCCTCAAAAATAAATAAAATATTAAAATGAGAATTGAATCCACAATACGTAATTATGTGAATAAATAAAAAACGGTAAAACCATGAATGAAGCCCTATTTGCAATATGTGCGTTCAGAAGGGTATGGCAAAAAAAACCATTAATGAAAAGAACAACCGGAAAAAACAAAAACAACCTGCACGAAAAAAAGCATCCACCCAACAACATATTTTCAAAAAGGCGCTAATTCAATTGAAATTGAAGAAAAAACACGAGCTCTAAAATTGAAGACAGAACAGTTATATGCGGTAAAACTCTTGTAGCAGTTGAAGGGTGCTGGGGAATCACTACATACACATATATTAATTCTTATCATTTTTCTAGCATCTTCCTCCTCCTCTGTCCATATCTCGTCTGTCCATATCTTGTCTGGCTATGCTTGTGTGTGTTTGGTTGTCTGTGTTTGGTTGTCTGTGTGGTTTGAGATTGGGTATGTCTGTGTCTAGGTGCAGGTCGAGTTCATGTTTGAGTGAGTCATGGTTGTGTGGGATAGAGGAGGAGGCTGAGGCTGGCAAAAGAAGGATAGGGCAGCGCAGGGCAGGTGAGCTGGTTAACAGTTTTTTGGGTTCATAGAGATCAATTATCTCGGCAGGGCACGAAAGTTGAGTTTCTTAACAGTTTTTTGGGTTCATCGAGATCAATTATCTCTCCGGAATGGTATGGATCAAATTCTATTTAATTTCAGTTCAATATTTTTGTTCATTTGTGCGTTGTGTTGTGACAACTAATTCCATTTCATAACCTTGTACTTTAGTTTGTTTGTTCAGTGAAATGAATAAAAATAAAGAAATAGGTGGTTGATGTTGCTGCTGTTCAAAACCTACCTCGTAGATCCTAATTATCTGGCTGAAGAGATGAAATCGAATCCCAATTCAAAATATGTAGAGATGGCCCTCTCTGTGTATGTCTTCTTTGAATTAGTTTATGGCTGTGCTTCCACCTCAAAAATTTCTAATAGATTTAATTTTTTCCTCCATAGGCCTCCTCGATAATTTCTATTACATTTTATTTTTCCTTCATCGCTTCAATCATTCTTTGGCTCTAGCTTCACAAATTTACTCCATCCCCTACGAATTCAAGCATCACTAGCTTTTTGAATCACCTCCCATAGCTCTGTATTTGGGTTCAATCGGTCTATGGCTCTATCGCTCTAGCTTCACGAATTTATCCCATCCCCTGCGAATTCAAGCATCACTGCGTTTTTGAATCACTTCCGATAGCTCTGTATTTGGGTTTAATGTGGTTTAATGTGCTGCTTATTAGTTTGGTTTAGTTTGTTGTCGTTCGATATAACTTCTTCTTTATTAGTTTAATCCATGCTAGTTTAATTTAGTTTGTGGTTCTCCGGTATAACCTCTTGTTATTAGTTTAACCCATGCTTTCTTTTCGACATAACTTGGTTTCTGTGTATTGGTTCTCCGGTATAACTTCATCTTGATTAGTTTAACCCATGATTTCTTTTGCACATAGCTTGGTTTATGTGTCTTGTGTTATTTGTTTGTTTAACCCGTGGGATTTTTCCGTTTTGGGTAACTCATATTGTATATTGTGTTGGGTATTGGTTCAACCTGATGTTTTTGGCTTTAACGTGTTGTGTATTGCTCGGTTTCCTCAATAGTTTGTAATACCCTTGTGCCGTGTGGATGAGCTGGATTTATGGCTTTGTTTTCTCTCCAAGAATTTTAGCCTTGATTGGTTTTGTTTCCCATTCAATGGTTTTACCCTACCCTACCATTTCTATTACATTAATTTTTTCATTCATGGATTCAATCCATGCATATCTCTGGATTTAGCTTAACGTGTGGCTTCTTTCACTGTATTGTGCACCGTATGTTATTTTTACCTGAGTTTTTGTATTATTGCCTGTTGTGCTATGTATAAGTTTAATTCGTGTTAATTTTTTATTATAACCTACTTTGTATTGTGTTATTTGATACTGTAATCCATGGTTTTTAACCCTTATATATTTTATGAGTAACCAATTAAAACCCACCCTTAAACAATGATAACATGTCAATTAAACCCAAACGCACCTCATTAAAACTTCGTCAGCTTACGGTTACCCTATTTATTAAATTTTCAAATTAATATATAATATACGTTTTCAAATTAATAATAATACATACAGTGAGTTTCTCTTTATTATCTCTGCTTTATACAACTTTTAAATTATTAATAATAATCCAACTCAGCTGTGTCAATGGGGAGTTCTCTGTTATATATATAGCTTTCCTTCGCTTGAATCGTCCGGAATTAGTCACATTACAGTACAGCTTTCACCTTCGCTTTCTTTGGGGATTCAACGCCTCATCAAGTCCGATCCCCTCCATTCCACGATTAGCTAGTCCCTCTACCATTTCTACTCATTTATTTCCCTCCGGTATTAGCGAGGCCCTGTACCATTCGTGCTAGTTAAAGCCAGATACATTGTGTGTTAATGTGCTACTTTAATCCATGGTTTTGAATCCTTGTAATTTTTATTTGTAACTAAATAAAAAACCCTACCCTGAATCAATTTTAACTTGTCAATTAAAGCCACCAATGAATTTACTGGCTCAACCTCAACCTGACCCAGATTCGTTACCCTTTCCTTGTCACTCGTTTATTAATTTTTCAAATTAATAATGCATACATTTTCAAAATATTAATACAACTCTCTTTCTTATCATTGGTTTATTCAAATTATAAAAAAATAATAATAATGCAGCTCAGCTCAGGTCTTTCGCGTCAATTGGGAATTCTATGTTATATAGGCTTGTTTCGGTTCGCTTCAATCCTGTATCAGTTACAACATTTTTTGGAGAGTCAATTATGCCCCTCTACCATTTGTAATGGTTTTTCCTAGACATAATTAAAGTGAGATAAAATGAAATGAATTGTTTTTAACTTTTATTTTTCATAGAATGGAATAACCTATCCTACGTTTTAAAAATCAAATTTAATTATATCATTGATTACATATATAATCATGATTCATAATATATACTTTTATTTAAAAATAAAAATTATGTTTATTAGTTTTTGGACTAAGAAAAGAATTAAAACAAAACACTCATCTCATATTTCATTAATAATACTTTTTTATGGGCATTTTTTTTAGGATTTGTTTCCAGAAATGACTTATACTTTTAGAAAAAGTGTGAAGGCAAGTAAATTCATATTTCTTTTCATTATTTAAATATGTGATAGAAATGATCATTCTTTTTATATATAAGAGAAGTTGATAATTTTTGTTATATCTTATTAAAAATATATGGTTTTTCTCTAATACTTGTATGGTACTACATGCAAAAAGAGTTTTTCCCAAAATAAATATTGGTGTAGTTATATATTATTTTTTTCTTTTTTTAAATATTGTAAGATAAGTTATTTTTTATGGAAGGGGCTAAACTCCTTACAACTTCTAAGGAGGATGGACTCCATTTTTCTTTGAGTAGTGTAGTTATTTTTGTTTGTGTTGATTACTTTTCTTTCAACTCATACTCGTAACAACACACTCTTTTAAGATGCATTTATGTTACACCATTTATATTTGAAGAAGGTCATCTTACACTTCCATGATCATCCATTTATATTACAACACTTATTACAATTGCATTTAACCAAAAACACATTTATAATTAAAAAAACTTAAAATATTTTACCCAAATACAAATTACACAACCTTCCACAATGTATTGGAAAACACTAAATATCTCTCTAATTAACAAACCATTCATATTGGTGCTTTTTTGTTTGTTTTTCTTTTCATTGATTTTTAAAGCCTTCTGTATTGCATTATTTTATATAATCTAATGAAAGAATACGTATTTATAAATCCATTTCTTATATATTTACTTCTTTGAAATGGTATATATATGTTTGTGATTTTGAAAATGTTTTATGTATTTATGTTGATGTTTTGAATTGAAATTGTACCATATTTCTTTGTTCATTTTAAATTGTGTGTGCGTGGGTTAGTGGAATTGTGTGTTTTCCTGTTTGAAATCGAATATATATGTGAGTGGTTTTGACAATGATTATTTTCGTTTGTATTTCACCACAAAATTGTATATTGTTTGTTTGCTTATTTGGAGTTGTATTTTGTATTTTTATTTAATTGAAATTCCATATGTATGTGAGTGGTTGTATGAATATTAATTATGAATATGTGTATGTAATTTGAAATTGTATTCATGTGTTTGTTGTATTGAATTACGAATTTGAACTGTGTGTTTGCCTGTTTGAAATCGAATATATATGTGAGTGGTTTTGACAATGATTATTTTCGTTTGTATTTCAACACAAAATTGTATATTGTTTGTTTTCTTATTTGGAGTTGTATTTTGTATTTTTATTTAATTGAAATTCCATATGTATGTGAGTGGTTGTATGAATATTAATTATGAATATGTGTATGTAATTTGAAATTGTATTCATGTGTTTGTAGTATTGAATTCCGAATTTGAACGTATATGCATAATCTAGATTTTAATTTGTATATTGTGTGATTGTTTATTTGAACTTGTACTCTGTATGTTTCTTTATTTCAAATTACATATATATATATGTGTGTGAATGTTTATTTATGAATATTTGCATTGCATGTGGGTTGAAATTGCAATTGTGTGTTTGCTGTATTGGATTGTGATTGTAATTAATTTCAAAACATAAATTTGAATTTGTATATAAATTGTATATTGTGTGTTTTCTTATTTGGAATTGTAAAATAAGTGTTCTTATATTTGAATTTGTATTTTGTGTCTGATATTAAAAAATTTAAAATTGTATATTTCCTTATTTAAAGGTAAATTTTGTGTGTTGTTTGAAATTGTAATCATGTGCTTTTGTTGTATTGAATTATGAATTTGAATGTGTATGCATAGTGCATATTTTAATTTGTATATTGTGAGTTTATTTTTCTTAAAGTTGCATAAGCATATTGGAGTGTTTTCTTTTATTGACTTGAAATTGTAGGATACCTAATTAGTTATTTGAAAGTGTATGTTGTGTGTTTAGTTGAATTTGTGTATTGTGTGTTTGTTTATTTGAACTTGTCCTTTGTATATTGTGTGTTTTCTTATTTAATATTTGAGTGTTTATTTTCGTATTGACTCGAAATTGTCTGATTTGTGTTTCCTTATTTGGAATTGTAAAGTATGTGTTCTTCTATTTAAATTTGTATTTTGTGTCTAATGCTTAAAAATTCAAAAAATGTATATTTCCATATTTAAATTTGAATTTTGTGTGTTGTTTGAAGTTGCAATCATGTGTTTTTGTTGTATTGATGAATTTGAATGTGTATGCATAATGCAGATTTTAATTTGTATAGTTTGTGTTTATTTTTTTCTTAAAGTTGCATAATTAGTGTTTTCTTTCATTGACTTGAAATTGTCTAATGCACAATTAGTTCTTTGAAATTGTATGTTGTGTGTTTAGTTGAATTTGTATATTCTGTGTTTATTTATTTCAACATGTACTCTGTATATCTTTTTAATAGAACTTGAATGTGTATGCATAATGCAGATTTTAATTTGTATATTTTGTGTTTATTTTTTTCTTAAAGTGGCATAATAAGTGTTTTCTTTTATTGACTTGAAATTGTCTAATGCACAATTAGTTCTTTGAAATTGTACGTTGTGTATTTAGTTGAATTTGTATATTGAGTGTTTATTTATTTGAACGTGTACTCTGTATCTCTTTTTAATAGAACTTGAATATATATGTGTGAGTGAGTTTTTGGATATTTATTTATGAATATTTGTATTGTATGTGACTTGAAATTGTAATTATGTGTTTGTTTTATTGAATTGTGATTGTAATAATTTCACAGCCTAAATTTGAGTTTGTATATAAAATGTATGTTTTATTTTGTATATTGTGTGTTTGTTTATTTAATATATGAGTGTTAGTTTTTGTATTGACTTGAAATTGTCTGATGTGTGTTTCCTTATTTGGGATTTTAAAATATGTGTTTTCTTATTTGAATTTGTATTTTGTTTCTAATATTTAAAAATTCAAAATTGTATATTTCATTATTTAAATTTGAATTTTGTGCATTATTTGAAATTGCAATCATGTTTTTGTTGTCTTGAATTATTAATTTCAATGTTACTCATAATGCAGATTTTAATTTATATATTGTCTGTTTAATATTTAAAAATTTAAAATTGTATATATCTTCATCTAAATTTTAATTTTGTGTGTTAATTGAAATTGCATATAAAAGTGAGAATTGTTTTGTCAATGTATGTGCTTAAATTTTATATTCCATTGCATTTGAAATTGCATATAAATGTGAGAATTTGTTTGTCAATATGTGATGGTTAATATATGTGTTTACATTTTATAGTCCACTATGTTTGAAATTGCTCAAGTAGTTTTAGTAATTGTTTTGTCAATAAATCCATGTGCTTTGTAAATACATGATTAGCTTAATTCTCATAGTTTTATTGTATTATATTTTAATGTTTATTTATTATATTGAATTTTACTTATAATTCAAGATTTTTAATTTTTTTGCTTGTTTTTAAAAATGTATTCGGTTATTTTTTTATTTTCTTCATATTTTTAACATATGGTTTTTTTTTTTGCATTATCCATTGAAGCATTAAAAAGATAATTGGAACATTTACAACAAAACATAATTAGAAATTGTTTTTACGCTTCCACCTTCGCTTGGTTAACCCTGTTAGTAGAGATTATAATCTCGAAGCAAAGAGGAGCTCTTTTAATTGTTATCAGAACAAATTTTTATATAGTATAGATCTTAGCCATTATAAAATAGAAAATTTTAAACAAATGAAAATGAATCATTCACAACATTAAGAAAATATTAATTCAACCAAACCTTTTCATAAATAAATTGACGAAAGCTTATTTTAGGGAAAAAAGGTGGTGATCCCACCGGTGCTAGTAGATTTACACTTGAAGAGAAATGTTACCAATCAATGCCTCATTTTAATCCTCATCACTAGCACTACATGGTCTTCCAATTGAATTGGTATAAGTCATTTTATGAGAAAAACATTATTCACTACATTTACTATTAATCACTTGATACAACTACGTTTACAGTGTTTCAACATACACAATGCAAACATACAAGTATCGCAATCAATTTAATATATACACTATTAGTAATTATTCTTCATATATAATAAAATATATATACATATATATAACAAGAATGATCAAATTTTAATGTATAAGAACATTTTTTCCAATGTAAAACATATCCTTTATAAATAACGTAATTTATAAAATGTACACCCATGTAGTCCCCATATTTTTATTAGTGTGTCGCATAAAAGATCGCTATTGTTATTATTGTGCCCTCACATTATTATTGTTATGTCAGCTCTGATTATACTATAACCCCTTAGACTCCTATGTATAGAAAGGAGGTCTTGTCATTTGTATCATCTAAGAATTGTTCATTTTTGTAATGTAAAGTAGGTTTCCCTCTCGAAGAGGCTTATTTCTAAGGCATTCTTCTATCTTTTCTATACTTTCGTGAGCTGGTTTCATAACAGATGGTTTCGAAAAGGGAAAAATTTTATAGTCGTTTGACATATTTAGTCTTTTGAACGCAATTCTGCTAACATCACAGAAGTAAAATATTTTGGTTAATTTTGGTAACTGAAGAGATTTGGATGAGGCAAAGACAAAAGTTGTGACATGTGTAGGTGATTGTGCTTTGTGGCCCAATGGCAGGTGACCATATGGCACAATCAGGTAGTGCCACATGGTACCCATGGAATGACCAATTAGGTATGTGACCAAGCAGTTCAAATTCTTTTGGTTGGTCACAAAGAAAGGACCTACCCAGATTTTATGGTCACAGTCTCAATCAACCACAAAATGTAACATCACACAAGTTCAACAAGGGTTGGACCTGCACAGGACGGTCAACGGTCGGCCCCAAAATACACCATGAACAAAAATAATTTAATGACACACGTGTTATACAACAACTAGAAGTCATAACATTGGGATGATGTATACGTTATATTTTCCAAAAAAATTGGTTAGCACCAAGAAAAATACGTAGTGGTTTATGCAGTCAACAATGGGTCGGCGAGAGTCAACCCCGCACCGATCATCGACCTTGTCACCACTGGAACCTTAAAAACTGTGCTTAACAAACCATCCAATGAATGTTCATATGAAAATGATTCAACGGTTTCAGTTCTTAATGTGGAAATGTAAAATCGAGAGAAATGATTGCACTGTGTAGCGAATGTTTTCGATAACCGATAGTTCTGGTGACATATCATAGTGCAACTAAGGTATTTTAACTTGTGATGGAGGGAATAAAGCCAAAATCATGATGAATAATATTGGTCTATGTGTTACGGTAGACACGTTTCTTGTAATGGGGGTCCAGAATTATAACAAATATAATCCCGATCAAGAGGAAGCATCGAAATGGAAGAAAGAATATTGGAACATGAACAGTGATAATCCTGTTCCACTAAAATTTGAAATTTAATCTAATGGGCATTTGCAATCCAATAATCATCAAACTAGACCTATTACAGCCTCACTCATGTGAACATCAAAATGCATATAGAACACAATATTATACTTTTTCTTAGGTTAGAAGTTGTGAGTGTTGAAAGTGGCTGTTATTGACATCAAGGGTCATCCAAGTGAAAGAGGAATTTAAATAGTCAAATAACATATTATGATACATTACCAATGTTGTATGGAACTCCCTCTAATTCCATAGGAATGAGGAGATATGAAATATTTTTCAATATGACCCAACCAAAGTAGAAGTAGGCCCCATTTGGACACCCTATATTGAAGGCATATTTTATCCAATTACCTAGATCACATGGTAGCATAAGATATATGGTTAGAAATATTATTCCAATACATTTCCAACAGTATATGAAAATTTATCAAAATCCTCATGGTTTAGGAGAAATGAATGTTTTAATATTCATTGTACATTACAACAAGATAGCCCTAACCCAACATCCAAACACACATAAATATATGTGAGAATGAGCATATGTAACAACCCGACTCAATTATGTTGTTATTGTTTTAGGAGATCCAGGGAGTAGGTCTGAAATTCATACCTCATGAACTAAGAAGAAATTAAGTGAATTTGAGTTCATGTAGTTTTCTATGGAAGGTTTTTGG
>APFE030837324.1:2471-12732 GCA_000404065.3 Pinus taeda
GCAGGTGGTTTTCTCCCACATTGGGTTTCCACCTTATATCATGGTGTTCATGTGTGTGGCTTATGTGTGATGATCTGTTCTATTTTATTGCACTTGTTTACTGTTAATATGGTTGATAATGTCCTAATGCACTCATTAAGGATCTACTAACTAAATCATAACAAGTTGTGGAAGTAGCATATATGAATCTGAATATGGAAATGAAAAAGTTTTATTGATGTGATAATACTCATTCACCCCCCCCTCTTAGTATTATTTGCAATGCCAAGAGTCTTGAAAGATAAGAGGAAACCCACATGAGTTATGATGGTGAAAACTATGCAATAAAAGCGTAGTCGCAGGAAAGGGTGTATTTTATTTGCATTGCACATTTCTAGTGATAAGGATAAGGAGGTTGAGGATGCAGATATGTAGTGCAAGTAGAGAGTTCTGCAGTAGTTTTAGGATGTATTGCTTGAGGACATTACAGAGTTTCCACCTCACAGGGAGGTAGAATTTTCTATAGAATTATTGCTAGGGGTAGCTCCAACATTAAAATCACCTTACATGATGAGCACACCTGAGTTGGTGGAGTTAAATTTGCAGTTGAAGGAAATGTTGGACAAGGGACACACTAGGCCATGTGTATCACCTTGGAGCACACCGATATTTTTTGTGAAGAAGAAATATGGAACTCTCAGATTATGCATTGACTACAAGCAGTTGAACAAAGTGACCATCAAGAACAGGTACCCTTTATCGAGGATTGATGATTTGTTTGATCAACTGAAGGGAGTAACAGTTTTCTCGAAGATTGGTCTGAGATAAAGATACCATCAGTTGTGAATCAAAGAGGAGGACATTTACAAGACAACTTTCCATGCCAACTATGGGCATTATGAGTTTGTTGTAGTTCCATTTGGCCTGACTAATGCTCCAACTATGTTTATGTGCTTCATGAATAGTGTGTTACATTCGTATTTGGATAATTTTGTTATTGTCTACACTGATGATATATTGGTATATTATAAAATGAGGAGGAACATATCGAGCATTTAGCAACAGTGTTGAGGTTGTTAAGGGAGCATCAATTGTATGCTAAGCTCAACAAGTGTAGTTTATTTCAAAATGAGGTACACTACTTGGGACATGTTGTCTCCAAGGAGGGCATTATCGTAGATCCAGAAAAAATAAGGACCATCTGGAATGGGTAGCCTTTAAGAATGTAGATGAGGTGAGATCTTTTATGGGGTTGGCAGGATATTAGAGGAAGGCCATCAGGAAATTCTCGCAGATTTCTTATCATATCACATCATTTCAGAGGAAAGGTAAGAAGTTCAAATGGACAGAGGAATGTGAGGCTAGTTTTGAGTAGCTTAAGTAGTTGTTGAGACATGCAATAGTGCTACGGATTGCAGATCCAGAGAAAGAGCTTGTAGTATGCACATATGCTTGCAAGAGAGAACTAGGTGGAGTCTTTATGCAGGATGGACAGGTGGTATGCTATGAGTCACGAAAACTAAATGAGTACGAGTAGAACTACCCGAGACATGACCTTGATTTAGAAATGATCATACATGCATTGAAGATGTGGAGGCACTATCATCTTGGTAGGAGGTTTCTATTGATGAGTGATCATATTGGGTTGAGTTATTTGTTCGACCATTTGAATATGAATGCCCAACAGGCTAGATGGTTGGACACAATCAATGAGTTTGATTTTGAGATTAGGTACATCAAAGGTAAAAAAAAAAATAGGATAGCATATTTTCTCAGCAGGCAGGTACAGGTAAATCACTTGGCAGCTATGAGCGCCTATGGAACAGACTTATAGACTTGCAGGTAGGTCAGTAGGATGTCAGGTATATGGAGATTGTGATTAGGTTGTAGTAGAGTACTGGTATAGGTATAGGTACACAGGATGTGGACTATTGTCTTATGATAGACGAAATTGTTAGATTTGGAGACAAGATATATGTGTCGGATAGTAGTGAGCTCAAGAAGGTGATATTAAGAGAGTTTCATGTGAAACCTTATTCAGGTCACCGAGGTTATCAAAAGACATTGACTGCAGTGAATAAAAATTATCATTTGCCGAATTTGAAGAGGGATGTAGAAGTGTTTGTGGCTAGGTGTTTTGATTTTAGTGATTAATGGCACATTGTAAACATCCAGGTGGGTTGTTATAGCCGATGACAATTCCAGAATGGAAATGGGAGGTCATTTCCATGGAATTGCTCACAGGGTTTCTGAGGACAGTGAGACATCATGATTCCATCATGGTTGTTGTGGATAGGTTGACAAAGGTTGCACACTTCATCCCAGTGAAGTCTACATTCTCAGCTAGAAACGTAGCACAAGTATTCATCAGAGATGTGGTCAGATTGCATGGTGTTCCAAAGAATATTATATCAGACAGGGATTCAAAGTTCACTTCCAATTTTTTGAAGGAGTTGTTTGCACGATTAGGCACAAAGTTGGCCTTCAGTACAAATTATCATCTGCAAAATGATGGATAGATAGAGAGGGTCAACATGATGTTGGAGGACATGTTGAGGTTGTATGTGATTCATCGACAATGGAAGTGGGAGGAGTATCTTCCCTTGGTTGAGTTCGCATACAACAATGTTTATCAGGAGTAATTGAGAATGAGTCCTTTCGAGGCATTTTATGGGTGAGGTTGCAATACTCCTGTCAGTTGGAGTGATACAGTTAACAATGCATTGATTGGACCAAACATGTTAGCGGACATGGAACAGGAAATGCATGTGATCAAGAAGAATATAAATGCAACAAAAGATAAGCAAAAGAGCTATGTAGATCAAAATAAGTTGTTAAAGGAGTTCTAGGTTGGGGAACAGGTGTACTTGCACATCAAACAAAAGAATATCTCCTTGTAGATTGGATCATGTGCGAAGTTGGCACCATGGTTTTATGGATCCTTCAGTATTGTTGAGAGGATTGGTTCAGTTTCCTATTGACTTGCATTGCCTCCGACAGTGAAAGTCCATGATGTTTTCCATCTGCAATTGCTTAAGAAGTATGTTAAATATGTTTATCATGTGATTGATTGGTCTGTATTGTAGGTGGAACCAGATGGAGAATTCCATCCGAAGCCTTAGTGTATATTGCAGAAAGAGGTGCTCATGCTTCAAAACCGAAAAAACAAGCAAGGTAAAGTGCATTGGAAGCACATTAGGCCCAATGAAGCTACATGGGAGATGGTAAATCAGATGTGGGCAGTGTATCCTTCCTTTGTTTCTGATTGAGGAAAAGCAGTTTTGATATGGTGTTTTGGTATATGTTTTGATATGGTGTTTTGGTATATTTTTTGATATGATGTCTTGGTATATGTTTTTGTGTATGTTTTGGTGATATTTCTATATGTAATATGTATATGGATGTAAATACCACCTTGATATATGTTATAAAGCTCCAATAAGTAGTATGGGTGTCATGTCATTATTATTGTCATGTTTTTATATTGTCATGTTACTATGCTATCATGTTGTTATGTTGTCATGTGGGTTGGCACTCAACAGGGTGATCATTGTAAATACAACATCGAGCTATGTCATAAAGCTCCATGAGCAGTATGTTTTCTTTCGAGCAGGTTACTAAGGTATATGTGTGATTGAACACTAAGGACGATGTCCTCAAGGGGGGGGGGGGGGGGTTCTGTAACAACCTTGGTGAATATTTGATGTAATAAAAGTTAAAAATAATAACCATGGTTGATGGGATACTTATTCCAAGTTGAATGTTGGGAAAGACATCCTAGGGGGTGTTCATTTGGTTGTTTATGGCTAAGGAAATTAAAAAAGGAAATGGCTAAGTCTTTGAAAAGGGAAAATGGAATTTTTGGCACATTTATTTATGAAATACTGGAAATTAGGAGAAAAAGGATGTGAAAGGTCACAGGTTGCGCGTGAGGAGAAAATTGAAGGAAAATAATGGAAAATGAAGAAAATAGAGGCCTCATTAATAAAAAGGCTTCTAAGGATCAGTTAGAACCTTCTGCCAGTTCAGTTTTGGAGCTCTCTCATTATTCTCTCTCTCTCTCTCACACTCTTGGACACATAGATTTTTCTTGGAGCACTTTAGCATTGGAGCAAGAAAGGCAAAGAAGGAAAGAGGAAACAAAGCTCAAGCAGGTAAAGGCAAGATCAAGCAACTACAACAAGATTCTTTGTAGGTATCGATTTGCATGTGTATTTTCCTTGCTAGATTTGGCATGCATGGTGTTGCATGTGGTTGTTTTTTGTCATGGAATGGGTTTTTCTAGGTGTGATTTTTTTTAGCCTAGCCTTGCTATTTCCTAATAGCCTTGATGAGATGAGATGGGTCACACTTTGAAACTACAAGTGTCACTAGAAATTGCAATTGTGACTATAAGGGTGACTATGACTAGGAAGTGCAATTGCGACCATAGGGATGGAAGGTCAAGAGTGATGAGGGTAGATGAGAATTAATAGGAGGTGAAAGATTACCTCCTCATTTCTATAAATATACCCTCATGCCTAATTTGGAAGGGAATATTTAGCACTTGAGCTAGGACTAGAATTAGATAGTTGATTTGTGCTTGAGATCTAGAGGCATTCAACTCTTGGTAGCTAGTAGGGTAAGCTATGGTGAGGCTAGGGTTTTTCATTGGATAATGGTATGAGAAGCCTATGTTCAATTGTTTGGATTTGGTGAATTATAGGATCTTTACTCATATTTGTAGCAACAATAATAAGAAACTCTTCATTTTGAGTATTGATTCCCATGCTTACTCATAGTGGTTGTATTGGTTGTCTTGTATTTTCATTGTATTTGTATGTGTGCTTTCATACATGTAATATGTTATGGACTAGTTTGTAGTCATTGCATGCGCATTCACATTTGAATCTATGCTTACTTATCCCACGCTATGTCGGCGACCTATAATGAACTAATTTGCAATTAACCTTTGGCATATTCTTGTTTATGTATGTCTGAGACAGTCTTGGCTTACTGATCCTTCTCATGGAATGCTTATTCTTATGGTTGTTGTGACTTTCTTGTACCTTTTTCTGTAGTTTGTCAATACTGGGTTGACTTTGTCCCATTATTCAGGAATTTCATTCTTCTCCTTACTCTAACATATTTTCATTTGACAGCCAAGAGCGAAACATTCATGGTGGCAGTCAGACCCACATACCATATGGTACTCCTATACCAAATGTTGTGAGGTCTGATTTGGACTTCACATCGGGTAGACCCCTTATTTGTTGGCGACATCCAACACTGTCAACATGTTCTTAAGGGAAAAAAAATTCCCTGAGTATGGTCGGTCAGCCCATCAAGTCGGCCCCATAAGAGGCACTTGAATCCCACCAAAAACTATATAAAGGAGAGGTATTGGACCTCATTTGAGTCACACAAGTAATTTGGTCTCTTCAATAAGTCTAAGGAAAATTAAGAGTGAGAAAGAGGTGAAGGATAACGAGGAAATAAATAAGGTCTATTTATTTGTATTGTGCATCAATTCTTTGTTAGACAAGCTCACACGTATGGGAAGAAAGCTATCTCTGTTAATTTTTTGAGCTAGAGAAGAGAAACAAACTGAGTTATACAAAGAAGCATTGGTTTTTTGGGTGGTTGGCCTATCACTTTGTGAGTTGTCTTGATCAAAGTATTGGAATTATTCCTTGAATTTCTATAAGAAGAGAAGTTTTTGGAATTTTCCCCTTTGGAGGGGTTTTTCCCTTGATTGGAGCCTATTTTTAGTGTTCTTGTTTGCATTGTGATCTTATTTATTGGCATTGTCTTGATGATGAACACAAAATAATAATGATGATAATGAACTAACATTATATCACAATAATTGTCAATATAAAAAGAGAAAACATAATAAATGAAACCCTAAGTATGTTTGCCCTAATTTTTCTCAACATTTATTGTCTTGGAAGATTTGCAGTGTAGAAAGAAAAAAATTCTTGAATTCAAATGCAACGCAAAACTAAATCACACACTTGGTAACCAAGCACTTGGTGGGCTAAAGTTGAGTAGTACATCAATGATTTTTTTTCGTGTTTATGACTCCAACCCTAGTTAATCTTTCAAATCTAGATATGAAAATGAAAGTACATGCAAAACAAAGGAAGGAGGAGAAGTTAAATGTGATAAATAATTAATAAAATAGAAGAAAAATCATACCAATGCACTATGCCCAATTAATAGAATAAGATTTTCTCCTACTTCCATGCATGAAAAATGACAGTTTATGGTCTTTCACTCAAATACAAACACAATTATCAAAGGAAGAAAAATACTACATGAATTTTTGCCATGGAAAAGTTTGTTATTTTTTATAAACCTTTATGTAACTCCCACTTGGAGAAGACATACAATACAAATATCAAACAAATTTTGTTGTCTCACTTAAACCTTTACAATTTTGAGCTATTTTCTCCGTATAGTTGTTCCACTTCAACATCGAAATTGGAACTAGTTGTCCTACACATATTCATGAGACCAATGAGGAAAACTTAGATTAAATTTGACCAAATATTAAATTTAATTGCATGAATAAATAATAATTAAAAGGACTTGCATTCATGAATACCTTAATGAGCTCCTCTTGGTTTCAAGAATGAATTGTTATAGTTTAATCTTAGAGCAAACTTCCTTCCCCTCGACAAAGAAAGAATGAAGTCAACATTGACTTTGTCGGATTGAGAGTGTTTTTCTCCAAGATTATCCAAATCCTAATTTATTCTCTACTATGTGACCAACCACATGAATGTGGAGCTCTCATGGCCCCTCCCCTCACCCCTTCCCCACATCACTCTCAATTATCTTGTACCCAATATATGTACTATCTAAGAAATAGTTGAAAGCAAGACATTAAGATACATTAAAAAACAAGTCGCAAACATTCATTCATTCATTCATAAATCCACATAATATTTCATCTCAATAAATTTTATCATAAAAATATGTTTACCATAATATGAAACAAGGGTATGTACATAAAGAGAGATATAGAAATTATTCATTAACATATAACATTCATTCATGCATTCATTAATCCTAGATACAAAATACTTCATCTCAAAAAAAAATATCATAAAAAATATGTTTTCATAATATGATATGTGATGTTTCTAATGATATAAATAGTAAAATCATTTATTTTTATTTTTATTTATTTTTTATGGTCTAGTTATGTACTCATGACATTGTCAAGGTTGCCGCAAGAGGGGTGGATCATCAGCTGTAACAAAAGTGAAATGTTAAATTGATATTTTTTGTTATTACTCATTAATAAAAATAACATTAGAGTTTTCTTTACCTCATGCACTAGTTGACACTGTTAGAATTGCTGTTATATTTTCTATTATATTTATTTTAACTAATTTATATATTGGTTGCATTTTATACTCTATATTAGTTTAACAAAATTATAACATATATTAGTTGTCAATTCACAACATTTTGTGATTATGATGACAATTTAAGTACATATGAGTGCAATGTCTATGTTGGGATGTATGAATTTTCCTTCGCACATTGTCCATCAATGATTATAACCTTGAATGGGCTAGCATCGGTCTATCATTACCATCTCAAAATGACCCGACAGATGAAAATTTACCATGTCTACCATCATCAATTCACACTGTCTCATAGACGAACCCTTATAAAAATTATATGCATGAATTTATTGAAGGCCATCCCCTCTACCTAACCTATAATTGATTGTTAGAACAGGTGAACAAAGTGCAATTTATAGGTAGGGGATCTTGTTAAAAAATATCCGTCAATTGTCCTTTATTCACTTTCTATCACTTTCAATCATAGGATAGGTAGAGGGGATGGACTTCCATAAATTCGTGCATATAATCTGTAGAAAGGGTCATCCATGAGATAATGTGAAGTGATGATGACAAAAATTGTAAATTTTCATCTGCCTGGTCATTTTGAGATGATGAGATAGACCAATGCTATCCCATTTAAGGTTAAATCATTGACGAACAATTTTAGGAGGACAATTCATACGTCCCATCACGGAAATTACACATATATGTACTTAAATTGTCATAATAATCATATATTGTTATGATTATGCATTGAAGAAGGAGTAACTAGCACCTAAATTAGGAGTGTGGTACTGTATGGTGGAATGGGATAGGGATTTAAAGTAGTAGATGTTTGACTTATATTGGGAATGGATTGTGTAAAGGCTTAGTTTAACACGTGAATATGATTATACACTCTTGGTGTTTGTAATAGAGTTAATTGACTTATACCACAAATTTATCAAATATATGGTTTTCTACACCCTCCTTGTATTTGAGGTTAGTGAGCAAGTGTTATCAAGCCCAGGTGGGATAGCACGTCCCTGGTGTATAGCCTAATCATACATGTCTCTCTATATGTATGGACCAAAGTGATGATATATCGACTTATCTTTGCTAGCCAATATGGATCAACTATGAATTTGTGATGATCTTATTGGGTTATAAATCTATTAACGACCCATTACATTGATCTATAACCAAATCCATAGAAGGATCTAAATCTCAATAAAGTGTCAAATATTAAAAAGAAATCAAGTTAATATTTAAACTAATTCTCTGCCCTATATTTCTCAACATGCTAACATAGCCAAGTTTTGAAGTGAGGGAAGAAAAGAAAATAAACTTGGCACCATCTCATCTCAAGAAGAGCGAATTCCTTAATCCGAATTTGTGAAGGCAAGAAGAACAAAAGTATGGGAACAATTACTAGCCCTCATTGCAGAAATAAGGTCGATAGATACAAAAAAAGGTGAAAGGGGTATTGGAGGGATATAAGCACTTTTCTTAATGATCGAATAGCTATAAGACCTTCTCTCCTTGGAACGAACCTATAACACAAGAAATTGAAGTTTTGGGTTCATTCTACTAGCCCTCTTCTCTGTGGCATAACCTCAGACTTACTCAGGAAGAGCGAGAGCCTAAGGAATCTGATATTGACAGACCAAAAGGATATTTGATGAGCTCAAGAAATTCCAAGCATCTTGAAATAGTAAGCAAAGGTATGAGGTGATTTTCAAGATATGAAGTCTTCAAAATTTGTCTATCAAGCCTTCGTTCTGGATAAGTTTTGAGTGATAATAGTCTCAAGTTGAAAGGCATATGCATGAGTCTCTTTTGGAAGCCCTAAAAGGTTTTTCATTGTCACTTTTTCAAAGGGGGCTGAAATCGGTATTGAAAGAGGATACAACTGTGCATAAAATAGATCCAAGATCGATGGTATTGATGACCTTGTTCTGAGCTTAAGTCTAGTTGAAAGAATTCCAAAAATCATACGCTACACCTGTGCATTAAGACATTGAAATTCTGAGCTTGTAAAGAAACATATAACATTCATTCATTCATTCATTCATTAATCATAGACACAAAATACTTCATCTCAAAAACTTTTATCATCAAAATATGTTTTCATAATATGGTATGTGATGTTTTTTTAATGATATAACTAGTAAAATCATTTATTTTTCTTTATTTTTGATGACGTGTTCATGTACTCATGACGTTCTCGAGGTTTCCACAAGAGGATATTCTTTGAGTAGCATGATCTGGATTATCCATAGTATCATGTTTAATCTGTCGATGTTTCAAACCCCAAAGGGGGTCCATCATCAGGACTGATTTTTAGAATATGATTGATAGTTCTTTGAGAGAAGAATCATGCGACCAGAGTAAAAATAAACCAATCTTGATAAATTTTATATAAAGAGGCCGACCCTCATATATACATATGAATATTATAATAATTTTAGTTAATTAATGTTAATTGTTATCTTTTAATATGTTAGATTTACAATCCTTTTTATCCCTGATTATAGATTAGTTTTATTGTCCTTTTATTTTTATTTTATTTTATTTTATTTAACCTAAAGAATCTAGAAATATCTTTTAATTAATATACTTAATCTTTTTTCATCAGATTGTTTAATTGTAATCAGTTATTAATTATAATTTACCCTCTAGTGTTATTATTATTAATTTGTTAATGAATCCCGAAGTAATAAATAAAGAAACATTCTTGTTTAATTAATTTTATTTTATTTGATTAATTAGTTTAATTCATAATTTTGTTTTGTTTTATTATTATCGTTTTCCAATTTTTCGTTGTTAATTTTATTTAACCCTAATTGTTTAATTGATAAATAAGTAAATTTTTATTTTGATCAATTCATCAATCAATTAATTAATTTTTAATTTTTAATTTATCTTATTTTATCAAATGTTAATTTTTATTCAATTTT
>APFE030837330.1:0-31286 GCA_000404065.3 Pinus taeda
GATGGCTGCCGCCTTGCGGGGGTGCACGGGGCGCAAACGCTGTCGGACAGGTTTGGCTCCGGGATACGTTGGTATCTCATGCACGATTATAGACGGATCAATGTCGGGCATTTCTTTATAAGACCATGCAAAAACATCGCGAAATTCGCGAAAAAGAGCAATGTAAACTTGAATCTCCTCCGGAGTGCATGTCACTCCAATGAAAATATTCTCGACGATCCCTGGTTTGACAGAGATGTCGATCGGTTGAGTTTGCGTAATGTTCCCTAAATTGCCTTCTGACGTTGAATAGACTTGAATAGGCGTCTGAAGGGGTTGGGAAGGGAGACAAGAGGCAAACCGTGCGAGACATAGTAGAGTGTCCTGAGAGGTCGGGAGAAAGGAAGAGCGATGGTGGAGAGAGGACCATGGTCGTTCCTCCAGAGACATTGTCTCTATGATTGCCTCGTCGGAAGGAAATGTTTCCTTCAATGGATCCGAAGAGGTACATTCTCCTACCCAAGGAGGAAAATCATCTATGTCAAGCGCCCCAGTCGAGACGGTGGGTTCCGAAAAAGAAGCTGATGCAGCGATGATTTCAACGTAGTTGAGCTCGGCTGGGCTCAACGGCATTTCCTCGCCCCAAGGTTCTATCTGGTCAATGGATGGAAGGATCCATGGGTCAGAACGAACCGAGATCATAGAGACCGAGGCGAAGTTGGGAGGTGGGAGGGAAAAAACGCCCATAAGGGCAGGTTCTTTAAAGAGCCCTGCTCCCACATGTTCATATGACATTGAGGTATGCTCAACGAAGGGTACGTTTCCCTCAGAAGAGGACGCAAAAAACGAAAGTTGATCAACTGTGACAATTTTCCCTTGATGGGGAAAACGAATGACACGGAAGAGAGACGAAGCTACAGCACGCATAGCGTATGTCCAGCTTCGTCCCAGAAGAAGATTATATGTAAGACTGGCGTCTACAAATTCAACTTCAACTTCGACGGTCTTGCCTTCCAAGGTAATCGGTAGCCGTTGAAGGATACCATACGGACGAGACTCTCTCCCGTTGAATGCTTCCAAAGTCGTCGGGGACTGGCTCAAGGTCGGAGACCCGATAGCTTTCCAACATGCAACAGACATGATGCAGGTCGAGGCGCCCTCATCAATAACCGTACGATGAATTGTTTTAGAGTTGATGATGACTTATATAAGAAAAGCGATCTGATGAGGCAGTCGCGGCACATGACTCTCAAGATCAAAAGTGATTAAATCCGAGTCCGCTGGGTCTATGCCACCGATGGCCGATAGCAGGGACTTCCTCTGGGGGGGGCAGCTCTGAAGGACTTCCAATGTGGACATGGCAGACGGAGCCTGCGCTAAATCCTCCACGATGCTGTAGTGCTGGGCAGCACGAGCATTCGGGTTATAGGAAGACTTCCTGAGTACCCCTTTGGGAGGGGGTCGGATTGTCGTCTCGGTGCTCGGCCTCTCGATATGGAGTGGGCTAGAGCTGGACGGAGGAGCACTTGAGGAAGCCTCTGGCTCCTTCCCCGCGGACGACGGATAATCTTTAGCTCGAGTAGATACATGGATCGGAATAGTTCCAGCCATGAAGACTTGGGAACCGAAAGGAGAGGAAGAAGAAGGATCAACTACCATCTGGGTTTGCTGAGAAGGAAACGGTTCTTTTAAAACAGCAGGGATCCCTTGAGCACCTTTTAATAACCGGCTAACTTTGGCCCGCCTAGGGCAGTCCTTAGTATAGTGGTCTTCTTCAAAAATGAGGCATGGGTACTTAGGCTTACGCTTAGCACCTTCCTCACCAGGAGATTTAGACGATCCTTGCTTGGATTGATCGGGTTTATTCTTTCCCTTTCCTTTTTCCTTTTTCTTGCCCTTCGAGGCTTTGCCAGTCTTGGAAGACTAAATGGCATTCACCTCTGAAGTATTACCAGAAATAACGATGCCCTGGGAAGAGTTCTCGTTGGGGGAACTAGATTTCTGCTTCCCAGAGTTGGACGATTTCTTAGGGGCCAGGGACACAGAGCCGATGACTCCATCTACAGATGGTTTGGGTGGAGGCTTGGATGTGCCGGGCCTAGGGGCATCTGGCAAGTAATCATACAAAGTACCTGACTGAGAATAGACTAAGTCCAAGTACTGAGCCCGTGCAATCGCTTGCTCTTCAGTTACACATGCCCCCATAGCGATGTCCCTTGCAATCTGGGGGACAAAGGAGGTAGTAAACCAGTCGGTCAAGAGAAAATCAGGTATCCAAAACTTGATTAATCTGCGACGCCTTCTCCATTCATCGATATGATCGGAGATGTGCGTGGCGGTACTCTGTTTGAGAGACGTAAGGAGATGAGTCCCAGTCTCGTACCGAATGGGTAACTGAAAGTGATTTAGAAATGCCATAGCCAGCGAATTGAAATCATGGAATGACGCACGAGACAATTCGATATACCATTTTGTTGCCGATCCCGTGAGAGTCCTTTGAAAAAGGCGAAGTCGGATCGAATCATCAAGCCACGAATTCGATGAAAACCATAAGTGATACGTCATGACATGGGCCTGAGGGTCCTCGCTGGCCTTCCCATCGAATTTGGGACAATCACTAGGAATTTTAGTTGGAACTGGTGGCCACTGCGGATCATGCAGAATGGGGTCATTTGTCAGCTTTGACACATCAGGCAGTTCCAATGTGGCTAGAAACGGTAATTGAGGATTAAACGAAATTTGCAGCAGATATGAGGTGGAACCAGAATTCCACCCGGCTCCAGGTTGCCCCCACTGTCCTTGCCCCAAAGGACCAGAGCCGTAAGAGCCTTGTCCATAAGGGTTTTGTCCGTAGAGGTTGTTCCCGGAACTAGGTTGCTGGTTCTGCCCCCCAGCGCCCCATTGGTTACCATATTGACCAGTAGGTTGTTGATAATTCGGTTGAGGATTACCCTGTGGTTGTTGGTAATTCTGATAAGGGATGTAAGGATTCTGTCCCTGGGGCTGCTGGTACCCGTATTGAGCCTGTGAAATAGGCGGCACTTGATATCCACTAGAATGCATGGGCTGGGATTGGTACCTGCCTGAATATGGAGGTTGGGCATAGGGCCCACCAGAGTACGGAGGCTGGGATTGGTACCCGCCTGAGTACCGAGGCTGGGATTGGTACCCGCCCGAGTACGGAGGTTGGGATTGGTACCCACCTGAATACAGGGGTCGGGATTGATACCCACCTTGATATGGATGCTGGGATTGGAACCCACCTGAAAAAGGAGGTCGGGATTGATGCCCACCTACATTCTGAGCTGTCTGGCCAGTGGGTCGTACTGGTTGGATTAGGGGTGGCCTCACTCATCCAGAAGATTGTGCTTGCTGGGTGAGAGGCAGCCCTTGCGCAACCGAGGTTCGCCCTTGGTGACCAAAGGGTTGCTGGGTGGAAGGCCGGCCTTGCTGGACGTAAGGGGGGCCTTGTTGCCCAGAAGGGTTCCCTTGCGGGTTTACGGGTTGACCTTGTTGCCCGTGAGGTTGCGCCTGGTTCCCGTGGGGCTGCCCTGAAGGGTAGCCTTGTTGGGTACCTGGCTGGCCTTGTTGGGCATTGGATTGTCCTGCGTTCCCTGAAGGTTGCCCAAAATAAGAGAACGGCGGACCATTCGAGACCAAAGGTTGTCCTTGATGAGGTTGTCCTTGTGGGCCTCCTTGCTGACCAGGGAAGTTTTGACCTGCAGACTGCTGCCCATAATCAGGCTGCACGTAAGGTTGCTGGCCCTGGTAGGGTGGTCCTTGCTGTTCTTGACCTGGGTAGTATATACCGCCACCATATCCGGTGGCGCCCCAATCCACGTTCAAAGGAACGAAAATTTCATCATAAGGAGTTTGAGGCAAAGAGGTGTACAAATGATGGTTCTCGGCATCATAGTACAGAGCTTGACCATCCAGGTTTTGAATATTGCGCAAGTATTCAAAATATGCCTCTTCTTCTGTCATGAACTCAGAAGCAGGAGGAGCACCACTTGCAGGGTGCACAACTCTAGAAGAAGGAGACGGTTCATCATGCTCTGGTGGGCCTCGAGATGGACCTCCTGTAGAAGCAACAGCAGATGAGGCTGTGACCGTGCTCACAACTGGAGTTGATGCCGCGACACAAACGGTCAGGTTGGTGAGGACTGCCGTGACGGCAGAGTGAGGGGCTTGGGAAACAAACGATGCCGTGGTAGGGGCGGTGTCGCGACCCCAAAAGAACTGTCGAGCATCCTGTAAGGATCTGTAATGTCTTGGCAATACCTGCCCGGAAGACGTGACAATAACAGGAGATGTCGCCGGAATGGGCGTATCTATGCTTGACATAACGGTTGGGCCACTAGACGCTGGTGAAGCATCGCCCATATCGGATGAAGCCATCGAGGGTGGGGTACCGACAGGGGTGGCAGGCTGAGACCCGTCAAAGGGTTCCCAAATAGGGTTATAAAAGTACTCGTAAGACTCGTCTCCTGGAGCTCGCGAATTTAACGGTTGTACGCTTGGGACGATGGGCAAAGCGCCACAAACCGGAGTCTCAGGGGCAACAGAAGATGGGGACCCTTCTTCACTCGAGATCGAGGACGAAGTCGATGGATCCGCCAGGATGTCACAACAAAGACCCTAAAGAAGCTAACGGCAAACCTACTCAAACTAAACGCACACAAGATTAACTGGGAAATATTATCATGGCCAAATTAATTTTAAGACACAGGAACAAAACTTGACCTTTTCATGTTTCAAGAGTCGAGAAAAGGACGAAAAGATGACTCTATCTCCTTCGAATGTTTAACGAGCACGAAGTGACAAGACGCTCGCTGGCACCTTTTCTGTTAGACAGTCTGAAAAGGATCAAAAGCTGACTACTCTGGAAATTCTAGGCAAAAGGTTTACCAAGCAACCCGTAAAACTGCTTATACACCTTGGCAATCGTATGAGAACCAAGGACTTCCCGTACTGCAGTCAATCTTCCCGAATGCTGTGTTCGATGCGTTACGGTTTACAAGGCGGTAGACTCGGCTTCCTATGGATAAAGGTTGCAAGCCTAATGGAGTCTCGCCATATATACTCGACGGTACGTGGGAGCCCAATCCGTACTAGCACTTATCGTCTCATCGTGGAGGAATCACCCAACCACTCAACGTTAAGCTACTAGGTTTAACGACGCCGGAACACGTCTCTAGCCTAGACCTCTAGATGTTTTCGTTAAGTTCCAATGCGTTTTTAGATAAATTTGGTTTATTTTACAGTTGATCTTTGAATTAGGTTTCGGTTTGAGGTCCTACCGTATGATCTCTCAGAAACACCTAAATGCAACTATATGCCAAAGGTCATCATTTTGTTCGATGAATTCTAGCTAGAAGAGAGTTAAGAGCCTTTCAAACAAAACGACTTCAAGCAATCCCGCAACCTAATGCAACTAACAGCAAGGAAATGAAACTTTTCTTTCGAAAACACAAAATAACGAAATGTTCTTTTCCTTTCAACTATCAATGCAAAAGATACTAGTTTGCTCTACTTTTCCAATGACATAAAAGTTCTCTTAAAATGAATTAGAGAGATAGCAACACTAAGTGAAAAACTAAATCACTCAATGCACATACAAGACAATTCCCAAGTCACTAAAACCAGTTTCCCAAATCAAAGGAAAACAAAGGCTTATGAGCTATTGTAATCTAAGCTCAACAAGACGAAAAGGAATTCAAAGGAGGAAAGCAATCGCTTCGGACACAACCAAGACACTTTCAACAATCACTGAGCAAATGCAAGGGAGAAATTAGAGAGTTGACTGACCCAATAGCAGACCAAAAACACCTAAGGGAGGCTCGACACACAAAGCCTCTAGATGCCCTAGGGCTATAAATGTGAAATCGATAGAAGAAGGCAAACACCCAAAGGGTAAAGGTAATCTATGCAATCGTAATTTATGCACAATTCACTTGAAAAGTGTGCGAACGTAATCTATGCACAAATGAGAATTCTAATTATGCAAGTGTGATCTATGCAAGAGAATCCTCAAACACAAGATGATTCTAATGTAATCTAAGAACCGGTCAAGTGCAAGTCAAGAAAATCGGGTGAGATTTCCAAAGATCAAGAATAAAAACACTCAAAGGCGATTAACACTCATACCCAATTTAGCCCCCCCCCCGGCGAATGAGGGGGAATTTTTTTTGCAAAAACAAAAGAAAAAAGACGCAAAATTGTGAAGAGATTGAGACAAACCTTCAAGTAATGATCAAAGGAAATCAAATTAAGAATTTCTCAAAATAGAGACTCAAAACCAGTCAAACAAGACTCCCACATACTCAAGCAACCGTAAAAGTCAAGGCAGAACACAAACCAAGCAGCGAAAGCAAGAAGGAAGGCTTTGTAGAAACTGAAAACGAGCGATAAACGAAGCCTCGCAGAACGAGGCCTCGCAAGCAAGTGAGTCACAGCTTAAACAAAGTTATCAAGCCAAAAGCCAAGTAGAAAAAGCAGGGGAAAGCCAAAACCAAGAGGTTCAGTAGGTCAATTCGGACAAAAAGAAGTTTTACGGGATCAGCGCGGGTGACCCCACAGCAACAAAGCGATGACAGAACAGTGTCTGTAGCAACTTTGCGCTGTCAGCGCGGAAGGACACGAATAAAGGGCGCTGGCCCGAAAAACCAGGTCAGCGCGACTGTTTGAATGTATAGGCGCGATGACAGAGACAACAAAGAAGACAGTATGTGATGTCAGCGCAGCTGTTTTAAAATAAAACGCGCTGAGGCTGAAAAACAAGTAAGATTGAACAAAAACTTCCAAACCAAAAAAACAGGCTTTCAATGGCAATTAAGGCAGTTCCCAGGACGAACCAGGAAACAAACCAACAGCAAAACAATCCCCAAACCTTCAAAGGAGCAATAATCAAAACAACGGTGACATACAAAGAGACAAGCGGCCTCCCCAGCGGAGTCGCCAAATTGTTGGTGAGGTAAATCCCCTCTACGGATAGAGGCGATCCCTACTAGCCCAACAGGGGTCTAGCAACAATCAAACAATGCTGCACCGCAGGTTCCTAGTTGGAATTAACAAGTGGGTAAGAGTAACCTACTTGGATTCCAACGCTATGTTTGTCGAAGAGATGATCCTCTCGCTCCTTCGCTCCAGCCGATCACAATTCCCCGCTATCCTCGCGGATGAACACCTGCAAAAGCAAAAGAGAGAAAACACAAGCATAAAATCTGCTCACAACAACTATGTATCAGTCAGGAAGGATAAAATTTACATCAATCATTCATTGGACAAATGGAAATGGAACCATAAGAGTAGTCATCTATCTTTATTAACAGAAAATAGAGTAAGGTACAACCGAAGTCCTGACGCTGAGTCCTTCCCTAGAGGGTCCAGCCAGCATGTCTTCCAAGCATTCACCTTTGAAGCAAATCTCCCAAATCAAAGAGGTCTCTCTCTCACATACAAGGCAACAAGCTCATGACCTTCCTCAAGCTCAAAGCAATCCTCACACAACACACCAAGGCCTACAAAGAGCAGCACTAATGCACTAAGAATTCCTCAATCAAAGTCTATATGTTCCCAACTCAAAAACTAGCTGCTCATGGGCCATGGAGGAGGCTTATAAAGAGAAGGAGTCTCCATGAATAGGTAAGGGATGAGCTTTGCCCCAAGATAAGTGGATGGTCAGTCGAACAGACATGCCAGAGAAAGGGCGACCTCAACAATGCTAACAACCAAGTCTGGAGGGATCTGGAAGGCTGGTTGTTAGAACAACTTCGCCCAAACAGGATCAGCGCGGGTGAGACACTGAACTGACGCGCTGACATCGTAGATCAACTATAGAGGAGGTCCGGTCAGCACTCAACAGGACAAACGGAGGGTGCGATGTTCGTAAAATGGGACCAGCACGGAAAAGACGGGTGCTTCTGCGCTGGCAGCGCATCAGGTACACTGGACTCCGCCTGTCAGCGCGGTTATTTGATTAACAGACGCGATGATTCATTTAACTTAGGCAAAGAGGGGTTTTTAGCCATTTGAGGAGCATGAGCATAGGTGAATGTGGTTTCACAACACAGTAGGGAGACTGACATGATGGCAGTGACATTTTACTGTGTAACAGCGACTCATCGTTGTAAGAAAATTGGATCCCGTTTTTCCCTGAACTTTCCTGAGATTCCGACAACTAACTGGCACTATTTACCCACAGACTCAGCTATTTTTCCTTACCTCCTCTGTCAAAACGTTTTTAACGCTCTGTCAACTGTATGCTAATGGCAGCGCCTATTTTTCTGAGCCCCTCAACGGCTGTGATGGAAACAAATTCATGATTTTGAGCCGCAAAATGGCAGAGCTATTTTGAGTAATGCACAGAGTTTATGTCAAAACGTTTTTCCCTATTGCCTGTATCTGTACAGGGTTTTTGCTGTTGTTTTTTTAAAATACATTTGACTATTTTGTTACGTACCAGCTCTGACTGGAATGCAATGTGGTTTTTCTTTTTTTTTTTTAAAAACATTTTGACCCATTACCACGTACTCGGTTTGCATAAATCTTATAGCTGCTTGCATCATTTAATCATAGGTTTGTCTTCATGCGAGTTGTGGCTGTCTTTGCCTTGCCAATGCCTCATTTGTTTAAGTGGTTGAATGCACCAACCATGCAAATGTATAATGGTTTGCGTGCATCATAACTCTGTTTGCGTTCTTGCCACTACCCACGATTTTTACCTCAGCATAATATGAACCATGTATTTTGAAATCACATTTTTTCAATGGTTGCAAGCTCGTTGTAATTATATCCCCTGCCTTCCTGCCTTACCATGCTATTGCATTAGGGTGTTGTGTGATGAGATGGCATACTACAATCCCACCTACCTCTCCATTCCATCATATAAATTGTTGAATGATATGCCTGTCGTGGACCATAGCACAAATGGTATCAACGCGCAATTGTTTTGTAAAACTTTTGAAACTCTCACCTTATAAACTTTTAATTTGTTTCACATAGTTTCGTATGCCTCCATATTGCCGCGTTCCATATTGCATATGTATTCAAAATATTTTCATATTGTGCATATGTATTCAAAGTTAGATCCATATTGCACATATGTATTCAAGGTTATATGCTGTCTGATCATTTACACTTATAATTTTAAAATGACCACCTTGGTCATATTTAAAATTATTTCCATATCTAATAGTTGAATTGTATGTGTAGGTTTCAACATGTTGTCCTCGCTTTGATCCTTTTTGCTTAGAGGAAAATACTTAGGGTTAGGGTTTTGAAATGAATATGGAATGTAGAAAATAAATATAGGTAAAATAGAGAATGAGATTTAGGGTTATGAAATGTTAGGGTTATGGAATGAATAGAAGATGTACATATGTACATTGAATTAGGTCTAGGGTAATGGGTATAGGATGAGGAAAATGTATAAAATATGCATTTAGGTATTAACTCAATTTTAACAAAGTCTAAAAATTTCGACAAAAATTTGAATTTACAAGAGCAAAATTTTGTACTTACTATTCTTGTACTTCCCTGTAGTATTGGATGAATGCTGATATTCTTTAACAATATTGGATGAAGTTGTCTTGATTGAATATTGTAGATAGATAGAGCTTATTTATTCTTTCTGTTCTAGCATCCTTCATTGATTCTGATCCATTGATTGTTGATGTCGTTTCAGGTCCCTCTGCAATTGATTCATGATAACTCAGGTCCCCTCTGTCATGTACATTTTTATGCAATATATACATGTTTTTGCTAACCTTTCAGGTCCCTCTGCAATTGATTTCAAAAATATTTCAGGTCCCAACTGCCAACAATACAAGTTCCGTTGTCAATTCAGCTGCACAACTAAGTATCTTTTTGCGAACCTTCCCGCTTGCTGATGGGAAGACTTGTCCTCAAGTCTTGTTTATTCTGGAGGATGATTCTTGCAAACTCAAATTGAAGAAATGGTAAAACAAAATAGAGAATTCATGTTGGCCAAGCTGGTTGGTTTTCCAATATGAATTCAAGTTTGTATTGTGCCACTTTCATGGATTTTCACAACCAAACTCCTTTATTATTTTTTATCTTTTTTCTATTTTTTATTTTTTCCTTTTCTAGATGGAGGTGGGGTGTAATGGAGTATGGAAGTATGAAAGCTTATGGAAATAGGTTATATTGAAGTCATGATTTAGTAGTAAGTCTGGACTTCAACATGCTTGGTCATGGAGCTTAGCATATAGTATGGATGATGAACAATATGAATTCAAATCATGAAAAAATGATGATGATAAAATCATGAAAAATATGAATTCAATATGAAAGGCTTCTTTAGAGATTGATGTGACTTGACATGGTATTGAACTTGACTGCTTCTTCTGATGATTAACTTCATGTCTTTTTGCCTTGATCTCGATCATGTTGTAGGGTTTGTTGGTGTTGTTGGTCAAACATCTAAGCGCAAGCTTCAAGAGTTTGAGTTCCATTGAATGAACTCAATATCAGGTGAATTTTCACTTTTCTTTGACTTGAAAATTTGTATTCATATTCTGAAATATGAATTTCACTTTTGAAAATTACTTCATCCATGGAGTTCACTCCTTCATTCTTCCTGTGACTTGCAAAAACATAACACTTGCCTGCAATACAACATTAGATGATGGAGGAAGAGAGGTGTAAAGTCTATATTATTTCAATATATATGTAAATCATTTCAAGAATTTCTTAGAAAACAAGTCCAAATATGATATACAAACATAATGCATTTATTTACCCCTTTGAGGAATGGTGGCCAGCCTAGACCTCCTAGAGATATTGTGTTTACAAAATATTTGTTTGATATCCTATTAGAGTGATTCAAAAGCCAAGTTGAAGTGAATTCATATGGCTACCTCTTGTATAAAAAGGTTTTCAAAATTATTTAAAATGATATGGTAAAAATTATAAGGAGTGCCATGTTTGATAGAGTTGCTTGTTAATTTTTAACTAGACCAACAATCACTGTTTGAAGCATAACTTCTTCAATAAAGATCATATCAATGTGATTCCACATGGAGATTAAATTAAATTCATTTTTGTATTTCCAGTAGAAACAGTTTTTAAATATTCTTAGGCTTGATATCAAAAAATTGGTGATGAATAGATCTAGGAGGCAGAGTTTTACTACGCTGGTTTGAAGACATGCAGTCACTAAATGTGGCATAATGTTTTTATTTCACTTCCAAATGGGATGATTCAAATTGTGTCATAAACTAGACTTGAATATATATATCCCATATAAAAATGTTTTGAAAATAAAATGATTTGGTATTTCAAATATGCCAATGAATAGTCAAGACCTAGAATTGTCACCTTGTAGATTTTTCGACAAGTAGTTAGTATTTCAAGAATAACTTATTATATGATACCTGATTGATGTGGTTAAAATTTATTTGGAAACTAGATTCCAAGGGCTATCTTTCCTATGAATTTCAGATAAAAATGTTTCCATTAGACACCTCAAATATAGGTTGTACTAAATTTGTCCTCAACATTTCACTTGAGACCTACTTTTGATTTTGATTACATTTTTATTTGTGATATAAATTGAAAACTTCAAAATGGATTCCAAAACTAGATTTAAAAAGATATGTAAAAAAAACAACATGATTTCAGAATGATCCTATATGGTTACCCAAAATAGGCTTGTTCTCACTGCATTTTGCCATGTAGTCCTTTCAAATGAATATTGATCAATGATTTGAAGAAATAGTTTGAAACAAAGTTACTATGGAAGTCTTATTGTGATTTCATTCTACTTCTTTATTTATTCTATTCTAGACAAATAATTCATTCTCTCAAGTATAAGAGAATTTCCAGTGCATCCATTTTCGTAACAAGATCACAAGTAAACTCATATCCAAATTTGAACAATATACTTTAATGAATGTTTGGACGTGAAAATTTATTTGTTCATAAAGATTTGATGAGAAAGAATGTAGAAGAATGGAGTAGTGTTGTAACCTATTCTTTAACATCATTTTTTAGATCTTGTCGTTGAAAATGGATTATGTAGTTGTTTTTTTTATTTTATGTTTTTATTAGGGGGTTTTGTTTTGGAAACCTAATTTTAGGATCGCTATTTCTAGGCATAAAGAAGCATAACTAAGAGAAATGTATACTAGCCAAATTTTTAGTGTTAATGACCCAAATCTCTCTCTTTCAATGGCATTAGGTAAGGTTAGATTTATGCAAATGAAATTACGTATACAATTCACAGGAATGAATTCCCAGCGAAGCGAAGCGATGCGATTACCAGCCGCCAGATACGAGCGAGGTTGAAACTGTTTGTTGGTGGATCTGAAGGGAACCGGTACAAATACGTGCATCTGCGTACTGAAAGACACAAGGTGGAGGGGGACCACCGCCATTCCCCCTCCTTCCCCAGCCCGATAGAGAGATTGAAGAAGCATCTCAATCGAGTGAGGCCACACCCTCACGGGTGCACAGCTGGACCTTCCGTTAGGGTCCTGCCTGACAGGGTCGGGTCAGGTTCAGGCGGTCAGAGTAGTCGAGGTCGGGATGGGTTCGGTCCGGCTTACCTGCCCTAAGAGACAACTCCAGGTTACACATCCTGTGGTCAGGTGGACAAAAGGGGAGTAGGCAGGTGAAATCGGGGTAAGGTAAGAATAATGGCATCTGTGACAGGAAGATATGGCGAAGGACGCCTACAAGCGTCTTGAGCCCGGCAGAAGAGCTCTGCTCTAGAGCCGCACCACCATCATCATCATCAGGAATAGGAAAATTGGAAGGCGAAGAGGATGCGAAAACAAGCTCGACCAACCTTTAGTTACTTATTTGAGAGGGGCCACGTTACCTTCCCATAGGTCGAGAGTTCGACAGGCTCCCAATCTAATATTCAATGCCTCGCAATTCAATGACGGTATGTCTTTTTTGGGCACAAATAGGCCTTTTCTGGGCACGAAATGAACACGCACTTGGTTGAATACACGACTGAATACATGCACTTGGCTGAATACAAGCCCCGACAATGGTGCCAAAATGTTGAGCTAATTTATTGACTAAATTAACACAAGTATTTAATTATCAATCCAGGTTTGTAAAACTTGGAGGCAAATCCACTGTATATGGACATCAGATATAATCAAGTTTAGAAGATAAAATTTGAAGAATTAAGGAAGTACATATTACAAATATAAACCTATTTTAACACTTTCTACTTCATTTCTGTAATATATGAGGGAAGAGGCTCCTAACTTAGGAGAACCAGGTTGTCCTTCCCTACAATACTACTTTCATGAGGATAAATCTAAGAGCACTAATTAACAATGGTTTATGATGTAGAAGATGTAAAAGAAGAGGCTCCTAACTAAGGAGGTCTAGATTGTCCTTCTTCACAATCCTACCATATCACAATCACTATTGCTTCAAACTAGAAATGCATAAATAACTTCAAAGAAGAAATGGAGAATGAAATTCAGTTTTAGTTCAAGATCAAATAGAAGGGGAATTTAACTTAAATTCGTTTGTGTCCCTTCATATGTAGATTAGAATTAAACCAATATTCATTCAGCAATCATCACACATCTAAATACATTTGAAACAAAAACTAGTCTATGAAAACTATGAAAATTGAACCAAGAAGTGTACTTAGCTTGGTGTGGGGGCCCTCCACCCTTGCTTTGCACACTTGCAGAAATCTCAGCTACAACAACTTCAGTAAATCAACCAAGCATGAACAACAAATTGGAATGAAACAAGTTCTTCAAATTAGCTCCCAACTCCAATTATACAAAAGTTACATACAAATTCCATTGCAAAAGCCATCAAAGTCTTGGCTTTAAATAGAGGTTTAATGAAACAAACTGATCTATATTATCTGTAACACTCACATCTACTCATATCCACCTATCTAAGTCGAACTCATCCAATTCATCCTAAGAAATATGGTCAATCCCATAAAATCTCAAAACTACCCTATTTCCTAGGGATTTTCTGGTGACTAGTCATGTTTGACTAGCCTTGACCAGGCCTAATAAAGCTTGTTCTGGCCAAAATAAGTGGAGTTAGCTTAGTCCTAGTTCCCAAGCTGTCCATCCATGCATCAAACTCGAGCCCAAGTGTCCTGAAAACATGTCATCCACATAGCTATTACGGGAATTTCTGATTCAGTCCAAAATTGCACTTGAAACTCAATTTTCATAAAAACTTCTAGAAATTGCAAAATTAAAATTAAACACTTGAATATGCATAAAATACATCAAAATTAGATGGATGTGATGGAAAATGGATGGAAAATATAAGGATTAAGTAGGTTTCCCTAAGAAAAAATAGACCAAAACTGAGGGCCAACAATGCTCACTTTCTTTATGAATGAATGCTCTCATAAGTAGTAGACAATAGAGAAAAAAAACTAAAAACAAATTCCGTAAAAAGTTTTAAGAATCTCACTATTACTAATTCACACCCCCTCTTAGTAATTCCTTATTCCAACAGTAAGGCTAAGTGGTTTGTTATGAATCATGAAAGCTAAATGAACATGAGAAAAATTATGTAACTCATGATCTAGAATTGGTTGCCATCATCCATGCACTAAAAATGTGGAGACACTACATCCTTAGTTGAAAATTTACTCTAGTAATTGACCATTGAGGGCTGAAATATTTGTTTGAACATCCTAAATTAAATTCAAGGCAAGCAAGATGACTGGAAATTCTCAGTGAATTAGGTTTTGAAATCAACTATATAAATGGAAAGGAGAATAGGATGGTGGATGCACTCAACAATAGAGTGTAAGTAAACCATATAACATGTATAAGTTCCTATGGAACATATCTTGAAGAAAGGATCAAATATTTGGGGCATGAGTATGAATAATATCAACAATTAAGGGAGAAGTTGCAACAAGGTCCTCAAGGAAATGAAGCTAAGGATTTTTTCCTTATAGAAAAGAGGCTAATTAAATTTAAAAAAGCAATTACTTGAAGAAACTCATATTAAGAGAGTTTCATGTGAAGCCATATTCCAGCTGCCTAGGTTATCAAAAAATTCTATCAACCATTAAGAAATTTTACTATTGCCTCGATTTGAAAAGGGATTTGGTTGATTTCATCTCCAAGTTCATAGAGTGCCAATAAGTAAAGGTTGAGTGCAAGAAACCGAATGGCTTATTGCAACCTATTCCCTTTCCAGGATGGAAATGAAAAGTGATTTCTATGGAATTTATTATATGGCTACTAGAGACTTCTAAGCAACATGATGCAATCATGGTAGTGGTTGATAAGTTGAGAAAAGTGGCTCACTTTATGGATGTTAATTCTATAAACCCAACTAGTCAAGTGGCTCACATTTTCATAAAGGAAATAGTAATTTGCATGGAGTTCCCAAAAAGATCATCTCAGATAAAGATGCCAAATTTAATTCAAGGTTTTGGAAGGAAATATATGCAATCTTGGGAATAGAGTTTTATTTTAGTACGACTTGCCATCCTCAAACTGATGGAAAAACAAAGAGGGAAAATAGAATTCACTAGCTAAGGAAGTGGGAAGAATATCTTCCACTTGTAGAATTTGCTTATAACAACGGGTATCAAGGTTCTCTAAGAATGAACCCATTGGAAGCACTTTATAGGAGACATTTTAATACTCCAATTAGATGGAGTGATCCAATGAATAGGGTCCTTATTGGGCTTGATGTGTTGAGGGACATATAACAAGAAATGAAAACCATTAGAAGTTATTTGAAATTGGTGAAGGACAGACAAAATAGCTACACAGACCAACATAGAATTCTCAAAGAGTTTCCAATTGGGGATCATGCGCACCTTCGAGTTAGACTCAAGAAGATATCCTTGAATATTGGGTCATGTGCCAAGTTGGAATGATGATTTTCTAGGCCAATTGACGTGCTTGAAAGGATAGGGCCAATATTATATAGGTTTTCCCTACCACCATTAGTGAAATTTCATGATATTTTTCATGTTTCATTGCTTAAAATACATGTGCATGTTGCTAATAATTTAATTGATTGATCTGTGTTATAGGTAGAACTAGAGCGAGGGATCTAATTGGAACCCTTATGCATCCTGGATCAGAGGCAACTTGTGCTCTAGAATCAAGAAATAGATAAATTCAAATTGTAGTGGAGGAAATTTGGGCCTGAGGAAACCACGTGGGAAATGGTTGACCAGATGCAGGCAACATGTCACTTTTTTCTGATTGAGGAAAATGTAAATACATTGGAAATGTTGTATAGAGTTGTGTGTATAAAGCTTCAATTTAATTGTGATTAGTCTTAAAGAATGTTTCTATTTTGTGTTTGGTTATATAACACTGAGTATGGTGTTCCTTCAAGGGGGAGGGGTTTGTGACAACCCCTGGCTAATTTCCCCTTTAATGTAAATGTTTCATATATTTTGATTAAAATTTAAAAAGGCCTAAAAATTAGGACATGGATTCCAACATTTGAGGAAGGAGATTTCTTGGGATTGGAAGGAAGATTGACTTGTTTCATGATAGCCATTGAAGTCTAGTAGGTGTGCCTTAAATGGATTGGGTTTGCAAATTAATTAAGTAGGAAGATAGGACTGAAGAACCGTGTCTGCCTTGGATAAAACCACAAGGTAGAAAGTAAAAAAATTAAATGAGGAAAGGGTTGCATTAACATATGGGGGGTAGAGAAGCCAACCAATAGGAAATGGGGAGGAAGGAAGTGTTGACACATAACATTTTCTCCACCTAGAAGACACAATAGAACCACCATGGATGAGAAGGAATGAGAAAGAACATCTTCCCACACAGTTAGAAGTAGTTGTAGTAGTTTAATGAGCATGTTGGGCCTCATGTTGTAGGGAGAGAGGAAAACAAATATGAGGGTAGAGAATGAAAAGGGAGAGATTCCTACTGAGAAACAAAAGTGATATTACACAAAATGTAAGGGAAAGAGCTTATGTGTAGAAAACACTCCCACATATCGATGGAGGATAATTTTGATATAGAGTAGTCTAACCCAAGGGATGAAGCAAAAAAAGAACAAGATAATAAGAATTAGTACTAATATCAAACCGTAGGGAGCATACCCATTCTTCAATTGTTCATTAGGAGGTGGAAGACCAAATCTTAGTTGAGGGTAGTGGTCTCTAGAGCCCCTGTAAGATTGGAAGGTTAAGATACTTTTATTTGGATCCCCTTAACAACATGGGTGGAGGCATGTTCCTTCAATTCCTGGTAAGAGAGTTCTTTAGCCCCCATCTACTTATTTTCTTGGTTTATAATGACCTTTGGATTCCCTTATTGAATTGAGGGTGGAGACATAGCATATGGATCCCTTTTTTCTTTAAGGGTGGAGTCACAACCTTTGGATTCCCTTGTTGGTTTAGGGTGGAGGCACAATATATGGATTCCCTTGTTGTTTTTAGGGTGAAGGCTCAAGCTCTCAATTCCCTTTCTAGTTTAGGGTGGAGGTACAATGTCTATATTCCCTTGCTAGTTTAGGGTGGAGGTATAGCCTATGGATCCCCTTGTTTCTTTGAGGGGGGAGACACAATCTCTGGATTCCCATGCTAGTTTACAGTGGAGGCACAACCTTTGGATTTCCTTGTTTCTTGGATGGTGGAGGCACAACCACTCGATTCCCTTACTGATTGAGAGTGGAGGTATAGGCTTTGGATTCACTTGTTGGTTTTAAGGGTGGAGGTGGTGGACCTTTGGATTCCCTGTGAGATATTGATTTTATGAAAGAGTTGGTGGGTGGAGGTGGATGGTCCACCAAGCATAGAAGTAGGAAATAAAATAAAGTGGCAGATGCTTTAAGTAGAATCAATCTAATTCCGCATGAATTCTAGGTGCATGTTTTAAGGATGGGTGAAGCTTATGCAGCCTGTGAAAACGTTATAAGTAGAGACATAAATCCATGGTTAGATTACATGATACAAGAAGGATTGCTTTTTAAAGGAAATTAATTATGCATTCCAAGATGTTCAATGAGAGAAAATCTCTTGAATGAAAAATATAATAGAGGATTGGTAGGGAATTTTGGAAAAGACTAAACCTTAGCACAATTAAAGGCATTTACTTTTGTCCAGAAATGAAAGATGACATTAGAATATTTGTTTAAATATGAAAAATATGTCAATATGCAAAAGGGAGAAGTAAGAATACCAAATTATATTAGCCCCTACCAATTCCAAATATACCATGGGACTCTATAAGCATGGATATTGTAGTAGGGATGCCAACAACGCAGAGAGGAAATGACTCAATTTATGTTGTTGTTGAAGAGATATAAAAAATAACACACTTTAAAAGTTGCAAAAGATGTGATGCAATTAATATAGAAAAATTATTCTTCAAATAAGTAGTTAAACTACATGGATTAATAAGAAGTATTATCTCTGATAGAGACACCAGGTTTATGAGACACTTTTTGAGAATTTTGTGGAATAATTTAGGAGTTAACCTCACTTCAATTCAATATATCGTCCTTAGAAGGATGGCTAAACATAAGTGGTGAATAGTAGTTTGGAAAATATTTTAAGAGGTTTGGTCAGTGAAAATCCCAAACAATGGGATCAAGTACTTTCTCATGTAGAGTTTGCATATAATGATGCACCCAAAGAAGCATAGGATTAAGTCCATTCCAAATTGTATATGGAATGCACCTAAGAGGAATCTATGAATTGATAAATATTGGGAACCAAGAATTTAGGAGTTCTAATGATGAATATTTTATGGCTCGTATGCAATATTTACAAGACATAGTCAAGTAGTAATTACAAGAAAGTAGTATAAAGCACAAACAAAGAGAAGACTCAAAGAGAAGACAATTGGAATTTGAAGTTGGGGATTTTTTCATGGAACATCTTTGAAAATAATGATTTCCTAAAGAGGAGTATAACAAATTGAAACATAGAAATGTTGGGCCATGCAGAGTCTTAAGGAAATTCTCCTCAAATTCTTATGAAATATATTTCCCAAATAATTTGGTATTTCTCCAATATTTAATGTTTTGGATCTATAACCCATTAATGATCCAACAATTGTTTCTACAGACACACTGGTCAACAATGGAATGTAGATTATCAAATGGGAGAAGAAACTAGCTTCGACACCAAAAAACAGATTGAATCTAAACTAGACAAAATGGTGGCTAAGAGAACTAGGAACATGGAATATTTTCAATACTTGATCAAATGGAATAATCAACCAGTTGAAGATGTGGCTTGGATTGTAGGTTTTAATCCCATACAGAAATTACCTGCATATGAATTCTAAGAACAAAAAATAAACAAATGCGAGAGCATAACACATAAAACACATATACACAGAGATGTTCCCCTGGATCCCAAAACTGGGACTACCAGCTTGATTTTTCATTATGTTCCTTTCAATGTTATAATACATATACATACATGCCGAAGCATCCAATACCATGGACCGAAAACCATCGCGTCTAAAACCATGTGCGAAAAGCATGCACAAAACCATAGGTAGGTACGCCCAAGCTAATATAGTGTCCAAATTTTTTTTCCTCAAGTCGCTACCCCAACTCCTGTAGAGGGGGGCTACTCACCCCCCTAAAACCCCTTGTGACCTGCTTGCTGCACAATCGGGGCAACAAAGAGGGAGCTCCTCCCCCCTTTAACCCCCCAGTTAACTACGTCATCTAGTTGTGGAAATAATATAACACAACCCAACATTCTCCTACTTGTTGTTTTCTTTCCACAATGGGCCACAAGAGAGCTTAGTCATTTATCCAACCCTGCAATGCCCATTTTTTCTCTACACCAAGGGAACTTCTCAGACCTCACAAATTTTGTCAATGCATCTATAGTATTCTTCAATGTGTCCACCTTTACCAGCAACACCTTTTTGTCTTCTATCATATCCCTCACAAAGTGATACTGAACATCAATGTGCTTTGTATTTGAATGATAAGCAGGGTTCTTTTCCTATAAAATTGCACTTTGGCTGTCACAATCTATCCTTATAGGTCCCTGTACTAACCCCATACTTGAACACAATCTCTGCAACTAAACTGCTTCCTTGCTTGCATGAGTGGCTGCCATATATTCTGCCTCTGTAGTTGATAGTGCCACTACAGATTGTTTCTTACTCATCCAACTAACTGCACCTCCAAATAGGTTAAACACATACCCACTTGTAGATCTTCTCTTATCCATATCTCCAGTCCATTCTGCATCAACAAAGCCATGAATATTTAACAATCTATCCAATCCTGGTCTTCCTTGGTAGCACAAGCCATAATCACTAGTGCCACGTAAATACCTAAAAACCCGCTTCACTATTGTCTGGTGCTCCTTCCCTAGTTTTGACATAAACCTGCCCAATACTCTGAGGCTACCGACTGGACTTGCATATGGAACACGGGTGTTGGGTCGCCAAATTAGCATACACTTTCACTCCATTTTCACCTTTGTCCTCATTTTCTCACTTCATTTCATCACTTTATCATTATATTTCCATTACTATATGGGTTCATGTTTTCATTTTCCAAAGTTATTTATTTTATGTATTTAAAGTGAATTTATGATTAAAAGTTATAAAAATGGCATGTATTTTCTTATGCCTAAAGGTGGAATGAGTTTGGTGACATGTGTTGGTGATTTGGAAGGTTCCAAGAGACTCTTATGTGGCCTCCAAGACTCAAATTCGAATTCTCTTGAAGATTTGACAGAGATTTTGGATAGGGGTCAAGCATATCTCATGGAGAAAAATCATGGATAAAGAAATATGTGTCTCATATTAGTTGTAACCATATGAAGGATTTGTGGATCTAAGGGGGATTAGTGGATCTACATTAATGAGTTAGTTTCTTATGTTTTTGTATAAACAGGAGTACCTCTTCCATTCCAAAGAGAGGACTCTTGGAGCATGTATCCTAACTTATGATGGAATAGAATAAAGTTTTCTTTCTACAATTTTAGATATAAATTGTCTTAATGTAGTATATGAATTTATGGAATAGTTTGTCACTTTGTTCTTAAGAGAATTGAGCTCACTCTAAAAGGATCAAATAAACATTTTATTTCATCATATATTTTATTTTATTATAGATTTTATTTTCCTTTAATTACTTAGATGTTTGAAGATTTTTCATTATTATGGAATGAATTTTAGTTTAAATTTTATCAGCATATGAAAGGACAAACAAGGGTCTAAGTTAGGCTCTCTTCCATGTGATATGAGTAATAATTGAAATTCATTCCCTTTTTCTAGTTTCAAGTTATTTATGAATTCTTGATTTTTTATGCTTATGAATGAATTTTAGTTGAGTTCTAATCAGCATATGAGGGGACAAACAAGATTCTAAGTTAGGCTCTCCTTCTATTTGGTCTGAACAATAATTAAAGTTCATTTCCTTTTATTTATTTCAAGTTATTTTTGAGTTTATGGAATGGTAATGTTGTTGGAATATAACTATGAGGAAGGACAACCAGGACCTCTTAAGTTAGGAGCCTCTTCTCTTGCTTTCTATGCATCACATATTTTTGTTCTTTAGTTTCTCTTCTTGAGGACAGTACTGTGGGGAGGGACAACCAGGACCTCCCAAATTGAGAAACTCTTCCTTTGCTTGCTCCATCTTGAAATATAAACCTTTTAGTTTTAGAAGTTATTTGTAATATGAATTTCCATTCTAAACAAACCTCCTACAACAGTCTCATCTGAGGTCTGATATATTTTGGTTTGATTCTAATTTTACGAAACCCCCGGGTTGACAAATCAAATAAAAGGGATCTAACGGACAATTAAATCACCCAACAATGGGACATGTCCTCTTCCTCTTCTTATGTCTTGGGACACTATTCAATAGATAACTTTACACCTACAAGAATAGGAACCTTCACCGGTTTACTATCCTGCATATTAAACCTCTGCAATATTGTCTCGATATACTTCCTCTGGTTTAACTAGGGCTTCCTCTTTGCTCGATCTCTTTTAATTTCCATGCCCAAAATATAGTTTGCAGCACCAAGATCTTTCATGTAAAATTTGGAGGACAATTGGGTCTTCAAATCCTGGATAATTTCTTTGTCATTTCCAACCAGCAACATATCATCCACATATAAGACCAAATAAATAACACGGTCACCAATTAATTTAAAATACACACAGTGATCTACTTTTCGTCTGGTGAAGCCAAGTCCCAGTATAAGTGTACCAAATTTCTGATACCACATCCTTGGTGTTTGTTTTAACCCATATAGAGGCTTCTTTAACTTGCATACCAGTTCTTTCTTACCTTTCACCATAAAGCCTTCAGGTTGCTTCATGTAGATCTCCTCTTCTAGATCCCCGTGAAGAAATGTTGTCTTCACATCCATCTGTTCTACCTCAAAATCAAAAGCAGCAGCAACAGATAAAAGTAATCTAATAGAAGCTACCTTGGCAACAGGAGAAAAAATATCACCAAAATCAATTCTCGGCACCTGGGAATAACCTTTTTCTACCAATCAAGCTATGTATTTCTCCACCTTGCCTTCTGCATTTGTTTTCTTCTTGAACACCCATTTTCTGCCAATGGGTTTCCTTATAGTCGATAACTCCACTAGATCCCATGCCTAATTTTTGTGCAAAGATGCCATTTCATCAACCATGGCCTCTTTCTAGAGTTTTCCATCCTCTGAATCTACTGCTTCCTTAACAGTTTTGGGATCATCATCAGTAATAGATATACAAAATTTGAATAGAAAGCAAATGGACTATACCTTTCTGGCTGCCTTCTTTCTCGAACTCATCTTCTTTTGGAGTTTGTGGCTCTTCATCTTCTGATTCCTCTTCTGCTTTAGAGGCTGATTCTTCCTCCTTTAGCTCAAACTCTATCTTCTCAGGTTCCTTTGGTTGGACTTCATGTTTAATAACACCTTTAACCTCTCTAAACACCACATCTTGGTTGTACACAACCTTCCTTGTTACTGGGTTCCAAAGCTTATAGCCCTTTAAACCATCCTTATACCCAATAAAGATGCACTTTTTAGATTTACTATCCAATTTTGTTCTTTTCTCCTTTGGAACATGTACATATGCATCACATCCAAAATACCCATAGTTGTGAAAGAAAGGGTTTCTTACCAGTCCATACCTCTTGTGAAGTCTTATCCTCCAACGTTGATGAAGGTGACTTACTCACCAGGTGACATGTAGTCTCCACTGCCTCTACCCAAAATTCCTATCCTAACCCAACATCCCTGAGCATGCTTCTTGCCCTTTCCATAAATGTCTTATTCATTCTTTCTGCAACTCCATTTTACTCAGGTGTATATGGAATAGTCTTCTACCATGCTATACCACACTTCTTACAGAATTCTTCAAATTCCTTACCAAAAAATTCTCCACCATTATCTATCCTCAATAGCTTTATCTTCTTCTCTGTTTGGTTTTCCTTTAGAGCCTTAAATTATTTAAACCTGTCAAAGCCTTCAGATTTCTCCTTGAGGAAATATATCCATGTATTCCTTGAGAAGTCATCTATAGATTATACATAGTACACAGACTTATCCAGTGATGGAACCTTCACAAGTCCAAACACATCACTATGCACAAGCTCTAATATATGTTTCGCCCTATTACCACTGGAGGGGAAGCTCACCCGATTCTGCTTCCCATATACACAATTTTCACAAAAATCAAAATCTAGAGAGCTATTATTGATACCTTCTACCATATTTTTACCATGAAGTATTCGAAGGTCCTTCTCCCCAATATGTCCAAGCCTTTGATGTGATAGCATGGTCTTTTCTCTAGAGACCACTAGATTTTCTGCTCCTGTTTTAGGAACCATAGAAATTTTGCAACCATCAATAACATTGCTACCTTGCAGCTTGTACAAAGTTCCAATCCAAACTCCCTACATCAATACCAGTGCTCCCTGAACCATCTTGCAAATATCTTTCTCGAACACTGTTTTTACACTTGCATCATCCAACTTGCTTACAAAAATCAGATTTCTTACCAATGTAGGAATATGCAGAACACCTGGAAGTGTTCTAATGCTTCCACCTTGCAACTTCAACTTTTCTTTTCCACTACCAACGATTCTAGCCTTCCTATCATCCCCTAAGAAGACATCACCACCATCATATTTCTCATACTCGTAGAACCACTCTCTATGGGGAGTGAAGTGAAAAGATGCACCTGAGTCAATCAACCATGCCTCACGATATACATGTGTACTTGAGAAGCCAAGTATACATCCCCACCTTCAACTAAGTTGGTTTTTGCCTCTATAGAAGGAGCATCATCAAATCCCTTTCCTTTGTTAGGTGATTTAGATTTACAATCCATTTCGTAGTGCCCTTCCTTTCTGCATCCAACACACCACCTTTACAAGTTTTCCTGGAGATTTAGATCTCCCTCTAAATTTAGATCTCCCACTCAATGAATTATTTTTGTTTCTATTCTGGGACTATCTTTGTATAGACAAGGCATCACCATTCTAGTTATCCATATTTTTCTATGTCATCTCCTCTGTTAGCAAGGATGAGACTATTTCATCAAACTGCAACACAGTTGCATTGCTACCTATTGCAATAACCAGACTATCCCACGAATCTGGTAGAGAACTTAAGAAACTAATGCACTTATATTGATCTAAAATTTTAATATCAACAAACAATAACTGACTTACCACAATATTAAATGCATTCAGATGCTCTGTCACTGAGTCTCCATCTTTCATCCTCAAGTTATACTACTTTTTCCATAGGAACAATTTATTCACCAGAGACTTAGATTGGTACAAAGTCCTTAACTTGTCCCACAAATGCTTCGCTGTAGTTTCCCCTGATACATTCAACAATACTGAATCTAAGACACAATCATATTGTGCTCTTTTCCTTTCGATCCAACTTCTTCCATTCTTCATGGGACACTGATGTTGGTTTAGTACTTGGATCTACCACGATACACTGATCTTTATCCACCAACAGATCCTCCATATTGAGTTTCCATAACTCGAAACTCTGGCCATTAAATTTCTCGATCTCTATCTTTCCACTACTCACCATTTTCTTTCACCGCCAAAATCAATCCCGTAGATATCCAATAGAACAGTGTCTACCATAGGCCTGACCAAAACCCCTCAACAACAAAGGCGTCCCCTTGAAGCAAAAACAACTTTGATACCAAATGTAGGTTTTAACCGTGTACAAAAATTACCTGCATATGAATTCTAAGAATAGAAAATAAACAAATGTGAGAGCATAACACATAAAACACATATACACAGAGATTTTCCCCTCGATCCCAAAACCGGGACTACCAGTTTGATTTTTCATTATGTTCCTTTCAATGTTACAATACATATATATATATATATATATATATACATGCCGAAGCATCCAATACCATGGACCGGAAACTATCACATCCAAAACCATGTACGAAAACCATGCACAAAACAATAGGTAGGTCTGCCCAACCTAATATAGGGTCCAAATTTTTTTCCCTGGGGCGCTACCCCAGACCCTGTAGAGGGGGGCTAGCCGCCCCCCTTAATATAGAACTTCTCATTGTATATCAACATATTATGCAATATACTAAAGCAAAATATAAGATCTACTTCTACAAAAACTTTGCGAAAGCTTAATTGAATTGAGCAAGATCAAATAGAATACATATAACTGATAATGAGAAAGCAATCACACATGAACACAAATGAATACTCTAGGGAAAGCCTCATCTAAAAACCCCAATCTCTATATTATCATACAAGTGGAAAATATGTTTAGATTACACAAAGCAACAACTCACAAGCTATCCTACTCTCAGCACAACAGAACAGTACAACTCACAGACTGAATAGACACAAGATATGCCTTCCCTCAGCCCTCTAAGCCTCTTATTTCCTTGCGTAGTTTTTCTTGGGGTCCAATGCTGCCACCTCTGTGAATTAGCCTCATTACACACTCATCAAACCCAAAAGTAACTACGAAATATCCAAGGAATGAATTCCTTTTGCATGCAAGAGATATCCTTTCCTGCAACTGATAGTACATTGTCCCATCATCTGATCTCAACTGGGTCTCTATCTAAACTGACATGCATGAATTATTTATGAGAAAATATTCAGTTATCTAAAGTGCATTAGTTACATGCATGCATGCATTAACTAACTGAACTCACAATTAGTTCAACAAACTACTTGAACTAATATAATTATACTTAACTCAGTTAACTGAGCTAACTAATTACAACTCAAAGTACAACTCATCCTGATCTCCTTTAATCAAGGGATAACTTCCTCAATCAATGGAGAAACTGTTGCATGTCTTCACGTAGAATTCATGTTTGATTTTCTACAAATAATTAAGTCAAGATGAATTAATTAATTATTTTACCAACAACTACTAAGATCAAATTCGAATTTTAATTCTCAATTTTAGTTTAGGGACTAACTAAAATTGGAATGTATCTCGAAATTCTATTTATAGAAATGCTAATTTTAGCACTTCTATTTTTAGCATTTCTTGTTGCTATTTTCAACACTCCCTCTCAACAAGAAAGGGATTATCAGTAACGCCAATCCTGTCTCTGTGGAAGTTGAACTTTCATTTTGACAACGCCTGAGCCAAAATATTTGCATCCTATTCCTCGTTCAAAACATACAACAACAACATGATCCTCTTGACCACACAGTCTTGAAGATGGTGATACTGGATATCAATGTGCTTGGACATGTCATGAAAAACTGGATTCTCAGAGAGTTTGATACAACTCTGATTATCATAGTAGATCATAGTTAGATCCATCCTCTGACCAAACAATCCCACTAGAATATTCTGCATCCAAATGACCTCACATGTTGCCTGAATCGAAGCCATGTATTCAGCCTCTGCTGAGCTAAGTACAATTGACCTCTGTTTCCTACTGTACCTAGAAACTTCCATTGAAAAAAGGTTGAAGATTCCACAAGAAGTTCTCTTCCGGTCTAATTGAATCCCTGCCCAATTTGCATATGTGAAGCTCTGAGGCTTCACTCCCTCTGTCCGTTTGTACCACAATCCATACAGAGATGTGCCTCTGAGGTATCTCAGCACATGCTTCGTTTCCTTCCAAAATAGCTTGGTAGACTGAACCATAGTTTGACTCAGCTGGTTCACTGCAAAGCATAAGTCTGGTCATGTGTTCATTAGATACATAAGTGAACCCATAAGCTATCGATAAACAGTAGAAGCTACTACCTCACCTAAAGTAGCATCCTCCTTCCTCCAATTCCTAGCTAGAGGAGTCTACATGGGCTTGTACTTCTCCATGTGAAAGTGCCTGAGCATCTCATTGGCATACTTGCCTTGAGACTCAAATACTTCCCCATATTTCTACCACACTTCCATGCCTAGAAAGTAGTGCATCAGACCCATGTCTTTCATCTCAAAATTTCTTGCAAGGTCCTCCTTGAAAGACTGGATCAACTAATCATCACCTGTCAAAATCAGGTCATACAAATAAAAAACAATGACCAATGGCTTACCTTCTGCCATAATGTGGTAAAGGTTCGCATCTGCTTCACTCTTGGTGAAGCCCGACCCGATGAAATAACTGTCGATCTTGGTGTACCAAGAACGAGGTGCTTGCTTTAGCCCGTACAAATCCCTCTTGAGTTGGCACACATGTGACTCACGATCAAAGGTATCAAAACCTTCCATCTGCTCAATGTACACCTATTCCTCAATCTTCACATTAAGGAATGTTGTCTTCACATTCATTTGATGGATCTTCCAACCCATCTGAGCTAATAGTGCCAACATTGATCTGATAGATGAGTACCTTAATACAGGAGCAAAGTTCTCATCGTAGACGATCCCCTCGACATGTGAGAAACCTCGGGAAACACACCTTTTCTTATGTTTCTCAACACTGCCATCAGCTGCTTGCTTTACCTTGTAAAGCCATCTGGAACTAACCATTGACTTGTCCTGAGGTCTTGGGACAACATCCCACACTGTTTTGAATGATAGAGTCATACTCCTCTACCATGGCATCAACCCAGACTGGTTGTTGCACTGCCTCCTCGAATGAAGAAGGTTCGAACTCTACACACTCCCCAACCAGGGCCGTGTAACCAGTGCACCACTCCAGTGACCTCCTCTGTCCGTGCTGAGAAGATGGTTGTCCCACATTCTCTCACGCATCCATCATCAACCTATCAGCTTCCCTTGATCTTTTTTGCCCATCTATGGAAGACTCAGTATTAGTGGATGTCTCCACACCCGGGTCCTCTGCATGCAGCTGCTTCGCATCAATTTGAGGCTCCTCCTCCTTAGGAACTGTAACTTCCTCCTCTACATGCAACTTGAGCTCCCTCTCAAGTGATACTCACATGGCATTTTTCTCGTCGAATTTCAGATCTCTGCATACCACTATCCTTTGAATGGTAGGCAGGTATACTCGATAGTTGTGGGGAGTATCAGTGTACCCCACAACTATCCCCAACTCAGCTGTTGGATCTAGCTTCCTTTGGGCATCTTTGGTCACATGGAAATAAACCAATGATCCAAATATCCTGAAGTGACTCAAATTTGGTCGGTTCCCAAAAAAGGCCTCCATAGGTGTCTTCATTCCCATTATATGGTGCGGGCTTCTATTCTGCAAGTATACTGATGTATTGCATGCCTTAGCCCACAAATGTAGTGGTAGGCTTTAGTCATGCAACATCGCTCGAGCTTCTCCCATAATCAATTTGTTCTTCCTTTCGGCCACCCCATTCTGCTATGGGTTATGGGGTGCTATCAACTCTCGTTTGATTCCTTCTGTAGCAAAGAAGTCCTTAAACTGTTGGGAGACATACTCTCCACCATTGTCACTATGGAAGGCTTTTATTTTCTTTCCAGATTCTTTCTCTGCCAAGGCTTTAAACTCACAAAACCTCAAGAAGGTCTGATCCTTCTTTTGCATAAATTAGATCTAGCATCTATGAGAAAAATCATCAATAAAAATAACATAGTACCTTTGTTTAGCAGTGGATGTTGTAGAGAATGGTCCACAAACATCTGAGTGAACTCGCTCCAAGATTTCTCCAACTCTACTGTCTTGATCCTGAAAGGAATATTTCACATTCTTACCCAAGGTACAACCTTTGCATGTATCCGTGTGCTCCAGTTTTCCCTTGGGAAGTCCGGTAGAAATATGCTGCATGATCTTCAAGGCCTTGTGGTGCAAGTAGCCCAATCTTCTATGCCATAGCTCGCCAACGTCTTGGCTTTGCACCACCTCTACTTTGGAACTTAGTGCAACATAGTCGTCTACCTCCAAATTGTCGATATTCTTAACTCGAATCCCAATCCTCTTGGTCTGTCCAGTACTGATATGTCACAAGAATACCTTTCCTTTAATAATGACTACATCATAGCCTTTATCTTCTACCATAGTGACAGACACAATATTATTATTCAGACCCAGTACATACTTTACATTAGTTAGGGTGAGAGGAGCTCCATGCTCCCTCCGAAACACAATCGTACCTTCACCTAAAACACGGTACTTTCCATCATTGCCATCTCGATCTGCATATGGAGGTCCTTCTCCTCTAGGGTACTGAAAACATTCTTGTCACTGGACATGTGGAAAGTGGCTCCACTGTCCAGGTACCAAACACATCCCACCATGGATGAAACCATGCATGCGATGAGCGAGAAATCCAACTCAAACTGTGAGGCCAGTGCCTCACCATCTGATCCCTTCGAGAATCCCTTCTTGGATTTCTTCTGTAGACAATTCATAGCATAATGGCCCACCTCATAACAATGAAAGCATCACACTTTCAATTTGTCAAACTTCTTCCCACCATGGGAAGAACTAGATTTGGAATGGGATGCCTTCCCTTTCTGTTTCCTCACCTTACTTGCTAAGGCTATATTTTCTTCATCATCTTGTTTTGATGAAGATCCATCTCCGGTGCTTCTTCTTATCTCCTCCTGCATCAGATCTGACCAAGTCGTTCCCAATTTGGAAGTTTCTCTCTTCCATTAACTGATTCTTCATAGCTATGCTAGCTCTTAGGAAGACTGAGGAGAGCAAGACTCACCATGTCATCATCGGCTGTCGTGATCTCTACATTTCCAAGCTCATCCCTGCAGGTGGTGAGCTTGTTCAGATATGTAGAGGTTGTGTCGCCCTTTTCACAATTGATTTTTTGAAGCTTGTCTTTCAACGCCAACTTCCTCTGATCACTGTTGTTCTGATATAGATATTTCAATGTTTTCCACATCAAAAACGATGTATCCTTCCCATGGAGGCTTGAGACAATGTGGTCTTGAACTCCATCCAGGAGGATTCTCCTTGCTCTAGCCACACATTTCTTCCATTCTGCCAATTCTGTAGCATTAGCTGCTGCCGGCTTGGGGAATTATTGATCAATGAAGTCATTTAGATCATTTTCCTCTAATACTGCTTCCATGCGATCCTTCTAGGCTATATAATTCAAGCTACCATCAAGGGAATACTCAAGTCTTAAACTGTTGAATGCCATTGGTGAAATTGAGATGTTATAATAATTTGAATTCTATAATCAGGAACTTGAAACTTCGAACTTATCCCTTCTTTGTATGCTATTCTTCGCTTTGATCACCTTTTCTCTAATACCATGTAGAATTTCTCACTATAGATCAACAGATTATGCAATATACTAAAGAAAAATACAAGATCTACTTCTACAACAACTTTGCGGAAGGTAAGTCGAATTGAGCAAGATCAAATAGAACACATATAACTGAGAATGAGAAAGCAATCACACATGAGCACAAAAAAATACTCTGGGGAAAGCCTCAACTAAAAACCCTGATCTATGTATTATCATACAAGTGGAAAATATGTTCAGATTACACAAAGCATCAGCTCACAAGCTATCCTACTCTTAGCACAATCAAACAATACAACTCACAGACTGAATAGACACAAGATATTCCTTCCCTTAGTCCTCCAAGCCTCTTATTTCCTTGTACAGTTTTCCTTGGATTCCAATGCTGCCACCTGTGTGAATTAGCCTCATTACACACTCATCAAACCAAAAAGTAACTGCACAATCTCCAAGGAATGAATTCCTTCTGGATGAAAGAGATATTCTCCATGGAATATTCTTGCAACTAATAGCACATTGTCCCATCATCTGATCTCAACTGGATCTCTGTCTGAACTGACATGCAAGAGTTATTTATGAGAGAATATTCAATTATCTGAAGTGCAGCAGTTACATGTATGCATGCATTAACTAACTGAACTCACAATTAGTTCAACAAACCATTTGAACTAATCTAACTGGACTTAACTCAGTTAACTAAGCTAACTAATTATATGTTGGGCAGGCCC